>JAYMTL010000104.1:0-69916 GCA_036897445.1 Pelargonium tetragonum | reverse complement strand
GTTCCTCTTATTAGTTAGTTGTTACTGCCATATAGAGGAATTAGCCTTAGTAAGTCAATTATACGTTATTCTTCCCGAGCGGAACTGAGGAAGGATATTGTATTAAGTCTTTTTGAGTATACAGACTTACATTATAGGCAAAAATCTACCTGTTGTATCTTATTCATGGGCCGCCTAAGTCTTCCTTCTTCGCGACAATACTTGTAATCTTTGTAGCTAGACCCCTACCTAGAGCTATACCTCTCCGGATATTAGGATCTTAGTAGCAGGGAGCTAAACTCGCGTATGTTCTATAGCCAGCTCCTTTCTGTCCGGTGTTAGACTGAAAATAGGCTCCAAGATTCACTGTATATAATCTTCCTTTTAGCAGCCGACTCTCTAGTACTATAGGAATTGGTAAATCCTGTACGAGAGACGAACCTTAAAATTTGATACGAATTTCACAAGTCCCTCCGGCTTAAGCTCTAATTCGTGTAAGTTCCTTGGCTAGCCTTCTACAAATTTTTTTAGATATTCTCTTTATTCTTTCAATCTAGAAATTGCATAAACTTTCATCTAAGGTCTCTGCCTGGATTTTGAAAGTCCTTTTACGAATATAAAATGGACTCACTTTCTTTAGAAACTAAGCAAATTCACAAGGATCTTTTGGCTAGCACAGTTTCTATTTGGGTTTGAAATTCACTAGAGGACTCGCCTCCAAATAGCACTGGAAGTCAGATGAGTTACGCTTTTGATAGAACTTATGAGTACTCTTTCCCGAAACAAAGGACGGATGGCTACCTTCTTCTTTTGTCAAGGTAAAATTTCCTTACTTTACTATTATATCTTTTTTATGCTGTGGTTTTTAGTTTACTTTGTTAGTTTCTTGCATTTGTATAAAATCACCCTGTAGTTGTTGTCTTGACAAGCTCTTCTTAGACTTAGGTTCCTTAAGGTTTCTTTGAATGCC
This sequence comes from Pelargonium tetragonum, assembly GCA_036897445.1. Taxonomy (NCBI): domain Eukaryota; kingdom Viridiplantae; phylum Streptophyta; class Magnoliopsida; order Geraniales; family Geraniaceae; genus Pelargonium; species Pelargonium tetragonum. The sequence continues at coordinate 68,967 of JAYMTL010000104.1, read as the reverse complement.
TTCTTGCTTGGATAATCCCCCGTTTTAAACATATCAAAGGGTGATTTCTAACTCTCTTTATCGTCAGGTCAAATAAAAAAACTAAAGATCGGAAGAGTTTCGAGGATTCTTATAGTTTGACGTCCTACCCAGGTGTGGGGGCTTTCTAACAAAAAGAAAAAGGACCCTTTCGTGAGTAATAGGGTGCCTATTCATAGTACTAAATCCTCTTCTTTTAGGTTGTTACTGCTACTAGAGGGGTAAGCCTTAGAGAGATTGAGAGGGTTACTATATCCGAAGGGAGGGTAATGCATTATAGTATCATGAATATATCTACATACGTTACGACCACCAAACTTCTTTTTTGCCTTTCCTTTCTTCTTACTTGAGATTAAAAGCTGTCTGAGTCCTTGTACTACCCTTCCTCCCGTACCTCTAGCCCTCTTTTTTCTTTCAGTCTTATTGAAGCCTGTACTCTTCTGTATCTCTATCTAGGTATACCTCTACTCTAAGCCTTAATACCTGGACCCTTTTTTATCTTCTTTTGTACTCTTAGGAGCTTAGAGTCTTTGCATTATTCTCTATGGTATGAGTGTTGCCTATGTAGCCTTTTGTAACTAGAACCTTCTGAAATGAGAAGAAAGGGTTGCCGCCATCTCAGAAGAGGAACACACTTCTTTAGATTTAGATAGTAAGTAAAGAACCAAAACCTGATCTAGAAAGAACAAGGGACTGCAGTAGAGCTGCTAGACATCCTCTCAGCCGAAGCGGAATTCTATTCAAACCAAGTTTACAAGCATACACTGGAGGAGCTGGAGCACTGGCAAAGTTGCAAGGAAGAGTATATATAGCCCATAAGATATAACTAACTTAGGAATTAACTCCTTATTAGAAAGCCAAAAACAATGAAGATAAGGAGAGTTATTGAGGGACCCTCGTGTAGGTTATCGTTACTAGCTCCAACTTTAAGTGTCATTTTTTGAGAGGAAATGCAAGGAGTCGTTTTAGTTAGAACACGGATACCCCTATAGACACCAAACTCTTACTTGCTTTTGTATGTCTTTTTTTGTAATACCCCTTATCATCTTAGTTTTCTTACCTGCCTTACTCTTCTATTTCTTGCTTAGTAAACCTGTAAGAGAAATTTCCTTGATCAGTTAAAAAGGATTCTAAAAACTCTTCTTAACCTACTTCATACCCTAGCGGTCTAAAATCTAAGCTCTTTATTTTTCTTTTATATGATATGTGTCTCTTACTCCGTTTTCTAAACCTTGAGAAAGAAGAGTTTCCCGATCTTTCCAAGTTAAAGGCTTTAGATAAAAGGTACTTCCAAAACAATTAGAGCTTGCTTATTGAAAAAAGGAAATCCTGCTAACATTTTTAAGAACTTCCCTTTGGTAGTAGGGAACCCCGTTTATATAGAAATTCCATAGGCTTAGGGTATACCCTTTAAGAGTGAACTTTTTGGCTTAATTAGGAAAGCCTCTAACTTATAGCAAATTTTAGCCCCATCCCTATATTCAGTGTCTAAGCTTCACGAGAATTCTCTTTAGATTATATCTGAAAATTCTTAGTGTAAAAATAGGGATCGCTAAGGAGTTTACAAAGCCCCAGCACTAGACAAGGAGAAAGCTTAAGCAGCTATAGAAACTTTAAAGGATCCCTTATCCCCTTAAGAGTAGAACCTTGATTAATTTATCTATACTAGGATAACAAAGGGGCTCCTGATACTGAGTAGGATATGTAAGTTAACGAAATTTTAATCACTCCTCTTAGAAAGCTATGTGAGAAGCCAGGACTTTTTCTAAAAAAAATTTCTCGCTCAAGGACTCCGGTGCCTACAACACAAGTCAAATCTGCTTAGGGTCTAAAAATAGCGTATACCCAATTTCATTTTGCTTGCTACAAAGGATACGCGCGCTTAAAGTGTTCTGCAATTTCTTCTTTAACCATTTATCAGGCAGTCTGATCCTCAAAAAGGAGGCTTAGAGTGATATAAAAATTCGTTTTACATGAAAATTGACCCATAACATAACTAGAAACCTCTTTATTTACTTAATTAACCTGCCAATGCATTTTTTAAGTTGTTGATGATTGTAGTTCAGAAAACGCCTTGTACATGTAATAGCTACCCGTAACCTGAGCTCACCCCTTTTCTAGTCGGCGGGCCTTTAAAAGGATTAACTAGTCTTTACTCAAAATACAGGTAAACATTAAAGTAGGGAAGTGCGTGTTGACTAAGGTAAGGCACAACACCAAGGAACTCTATATAATAATAATAACGTGAATTTAGTGTTTTAACTGGGAGTTTATTCTACAACTAAAGTGTAGAGGCATGATACTCCTTTTGTCCAGCCCAATTTGGTAAATAAAATTCTATTTAGATTTCGGAAGGGGTTAACTACGTCTATAGGTTTATATTAAAATTCTACTTATCTACTTATATAGAAAGGAAAAGTCAGAGTAAGAGGATTCAAAAAAGATGGGAGAAAAGTTTAACTCATTTTACAGATAAGATGTAAACCTTAACCTAATTTATTTGCACTAAAAAGTGAAAGTGGGATCCCCCACGAAATTTTGCCTAATCTTTTAATTGAATTACCTCTTACTTAACTTCTTAGATTTTTTTAGTAGAGTACTCTGGGGAAATTGCATTGGTATTGAAACTCTTTCTTCTTTTTATTTTCTTTATAGGTCCCCCGTATAAACTATATAAGGGATATCACTTTCATTATTGGTGGGCTAGTTGATTTAGATATGAAATTGTATGTACTTCCTATATTCCTATAGGCTGGGACCCCTTTCCCTGATTTAATACTTAACCCAGGTATAGTACTATAGCTATAGAAACGGAAAACTAAGATTTACTTTAATATTCTCAAGAAATTCTATTTCAACCAGAGGAAAAATCTTGACTTTCAAAAGTAAGGCTACTTTGACTTAATCAAGCTTAGTATTTGGACCGTCGGGTTGTGCCACTAAACTAGGGGTTTAATAAAGGAGTAAGTCCTAATTAAGAGATTAAAAAATCAAGTTAGGCCCCCGACTAGTTTCAAATTGTATTGAAATATCTATATTCCCGTACTATAACAAAGAGTTGTATACTACTTATGAGTGGAACTTTCCCTATGGGGCTGCTAAGGGTAATCTACAGGAAGTCCCTTTTTAAGGAAAAAGGTCAGTCAAAGGGCCCTGCTGAGAATTGTGCTCTTAATTAGGCAGGCATAATGAAAAGTTCTATAAATTTCGAGTAGGAATAGGGGAAGAAAGTAGTCAATAGAAAGAGCAAGGGCTAAGAGGACCCCTAGTGGTATTTTCCTGAATTTGATTGGGCAACAGCAATTTATATAGAATCGGGAGACTTTCCTTAACAAGGTTTAGCTGTGTGAGTTTATTATAAAGATGTAAACAAGAATCCATAACCAAATCTGAGAAGCGCAAACCAATAAATATCTTTCCACTTAATTCTATAAAATTGAAAATCTGTCATTTTGAATTTCGGAATGCCCGAGGTAATAAAGTGTTAGTCAAGAAACTTTTTAAGTTGAAATAAAGTCTCTGGAGTCAAAATCCTTTTTAATTAACCTGTTGCAGATAAAAAACCAGAGTTTCTGAAACAAAAAGGAGTTCTAGAGCTTGACAAGCTTGCCTAGGAAAAGTCTCCCTATTCTACTGAATTTTCAAGTTACAAATGAATTAGGAATCCAGGGTTTGGCTCTATAAGATTCTATGCTTCTCGCTTCTTAAGTGTAAAGAAAGGCTAGCTTTGGATAATTTCAAGCAAGCACTTTAAGGCTTTGATACATAGGCGTAAGGCAAGCTATTAGTTGCTGGGACTGAATAAGATTTAACAAAAATCCTATTTCCAGGTTAGGTATAATAAGCTAGGAGTCTCTTATTACCCTTTTTCTTAGATAGAAGGAGTGTCGAAACTCTAAATTTCCTGAAAGTAATCCCATTTACTTTCAATAAACCTATATTGAATTCTACCCATAGCAACATTCATTCTTTTTATTTAGTAAATAAAAATTCTCTTTCTTATCAGAAGCAAAGGGAGTTTTGTATATGAAAGCCTACTATATATAAATATAAGTCAAACTCTATCCGTCGCTAAAATTAGAATACATATAAGTTAACAAAAGGAAGATTTTTTTTGCCCTTAGTCCTATACCTGCCAGGGGATTCTAGCACCCTCTCGATCGGATTAGCAGTAAGTAAAAGAAACCTTTTATTATGGTGCAGGTAATTGGTTTTCTTAAAAGGACTTTTGGGTCGTCTAAAAAGGTAGCTTGAGCCTTTCATTTTGTATTTGAAGCAGAAGTCAAGAAGACTGCTTTATGTCACAAGGGTCCTAAAGTATAGGTTTTTATTAAGAGAATTCTACCTAACTAATGTCGGTTTAGTAAAAGTCAAACACAGGGTAGCTTTACGGAATAAGTAGCCTTTAAAGTTTGCTAAAAATTTCCTTTGCCTCGTATTTTGACTTTAACTCAAATGAGATTTTAGTTGCCTTTGGATAACGCCCCTATTTGTTTTATTTAGTTTTTCGAAATTCCTAGGACACAAAGCAAGAGCTCTCTTATAAACCCGCCCTATAAATTAAAATTATACAATATCCAATTATACGCATGCTAAGACACCCTTTTAATACTTTAATATGTATATACTAGATCTCGCGCCTTAAGCTTTTTCTATTTTTCTTTAATTAAATTTATAAGGAACTTCAATTATACCCCGGGTTTATACAACTCTTGCATCTGCCTTGGCCGAGCAAGTTCCAATACTTAAAAAAATAGAAACTAAAAAAGTACACGACTTGAACCCCTGACTCCTTTCATTTCATTTGAAGCTAAATCCTTGGACAGAAAGAAGAGGGGCTTGGGAATATAATAACACGAGAGCTAAGGTACGTTATACTAATAGGACTAATTACTCAAAATTCCTCCAGTCTATTCATGACCCCCTTTTTTTGATCATACGGAATTGCTTTATTAATTCAAATATAAGTGTTATACCCTAGTAAGGAAATTAAGGATAAGTACACTCTTGTTTTCTTTGATTTGAGGGGGCTCTTACTTATAATTTTGGTATGTTACACTATAGTATAATTAAAAAGCCTCTTTTTAGCTAATGTTTAAAAGTTCAAATCAGATGTAGGAAAGTATTCAAACAAAAAGGGGTCTAGTATGAAGTAAGGGTATTGAGTTCGTTATACTCTGTAAAAGCATATTAAAATAGCGTTGTCGTACAACGAGTATTCCTTTCCTTGTGAGTCAGTATATTAAACATAGTAGGAGCCCCTAACGAACCGAATCCTGTTGAGAAGTCAAAAGCTTACTGGGGCAGCTAGATTAAATAAATATAGTAATGCACTTACTTTTATATAGTTTTTAGCCCCTTAAATTCTAAGATCTAGTTCTAAAGTTTTGTTAAAACGCAAGAAAACGGCCTTATAGCTAGCTTTAATAAAAAAAGAAAATAACCTTTCTTTAACTTTATGAAAAGGTTCTGCTTAAGGAATCCTTCAAGTTTTTCATTTATTTTATAGGATAATCAAAGTAGAAGTTTTCCTAATACAAGATGAAATTCAGAGATGGGTCTTATACGAGATTTGTTCAAAGGGTTTCATCAAAAATCCCACGAGTACTTCTGAGAGGTATATCCGAATTCAGGAAATAAAGAAAGAATAAAAAGCTTAGAAATTGAAGGTATGACCTGGCTATGAAAAGGACACTCCAGCTTCGATAAAGGCCGTAGTTTTGAACTTACCCTATGCCAAAGGGCCTAACATTAAAAAGCATTACTTAGATACTGGAATACCAAGGCTCTACTTACAAAAAAGTAAAGTAGTATTACGTAATTAAATTCCTATTTTTTAAGTTTTCTTCATAGCTTTTTGTTTCCTCTTTCGAGTTATATACCGAGTTTAGGAATTCTACAGTATATAATATAAAATCAAAATTATCTGGGCTTTAACTCAAGCTTTTCCTACTAAGGGGCCCGCCTAGAATCCTGTAAAAGTTTTTTATAGTTTACTAACAATTAAGAATCAAAAGAGGAAAGCTAGCAAACAAAAACTAGGTTCTATTCTACATAAGCAATTCCCTCAAGAAATTCTCGGATTATCTATAAAGTAGGAAATTTCAAGGAGCATACTTCGAAGCGAGTAGTGTTGCATTTAGCTACCTTGCTTGTGTCACTTAGGAAAATCTTACTACTGTGAAAGCATCTAAAAAGCAGTCTCACCTATCTCGCCCTCGTCAACCTTTCGTCGGGCTTTTCCAAGAATGAGTACAAAAGTCAATTTTTTGTAAAAGAAAGAACAAAACCTGTCTGGGAAGCAACATAACTTCGAAAAATTTTATTGAAAGGCATTCCTAAACTAATTTGTAGCATATAAGATGCTTACTTGTTATTTTTTAGAAGAGTCTTTTGAGCTCTTTCAGAAGAACCGGGTTCCCAATTTTAAGATCTACCGTTATATACTTTTTTCAATTTGTTACTCAGGGAATATCTAGCTAGAATAAGCTATACCTCCTCAATAGCTTGAGAAAAAACTTTATTATATTTATTATATACTGATATTTTAACGGAAGTCCAAGTTTCATTTACAAGGCTCTCTGCAGCAACTCTTATAGATAATTAAGTAATAAACACTTTTACCTTTAACCGTCTATTAAAGTTTCATTTTAGCTCCTAAGGGCAGCCCCTTAAGTAGTCCTTGTTTTTATTATTTGACCTAATAAAGGGTAAGAGGGGGTTACCTAAGACTTAAAAGTAGAGGCTGTATGCCAGATTGTTATTGAATAGTTACTGACACCCAAATTTGGAATAAGTTGACTTTAGGCAGGATAACTTCTGTACTCCTAGTTCATAATTATAATAAGGAAACCCTAGCAAGAGACAGGCTAGTAAACGTTCAAAACCCCCGTAGGAACAGAGTAAGAGTAGAGCTACAGAAGTAAGGCACAGAATACCTTAACAACAAGAGTAGACAACCTACTTCTAACTCTCTATTTACTGTCCCAGACCTAGGCGCTAAAACGAAATGAAACGCCTACTTATTTCCTGTAAAAGGAACTCGCTTAGTTTTATCCCCTATTTTATTATACGTCCAATTAAGTATAAGTGGAAACCAGTAAGAATTCCTTGTTCTTATCATTAAAGAGGAGTATTCCTTAATAATTGGTAAGTCAGTGCTATCGACCGCGGGGTACCTAAGGCATTAGAGTATAAAGACCTACTTACGTTATAACACAAAATCTCCCCTTCTATCGACTCACTTGTTCTTCCTTTTTCTTACTCTTTATGCCTATCTTCAGTACTTTTAGTTAAGAAACTCCTTAATTACATTACCTTGTAACTTACTTCGTAAACTAGACTTGGAAAATAATCACTCTTAGACTGGGATTTCTTAAAAAAGCTCTTTATATAACTTACTTCTTACTTTCTGGATCCCTTGTTTAGTCTTTATAGCTGCTATATACCAGGAGCCTCACTTTTATAAGCCTTCGCCTGTACTTACTCTAGCAATACCCTTCTAGCTGCTATACTCTTTGTACCCCTAGCTTTAGTGTTATTAGGATTTGGGTCCTTTATACTATAAAGAACCCTTCTCAAAATAGAAGATAGGGACTCTCCTGAACGAAAACTTATAGGAATTTAAAGACTTTTTACGGATCTGATAAAGAAGATAAAGAAAAAGGGTATTGATCAACTAAAATTATCTCTTTTATTTTCACTTTACATTTTTCACCTGCTATAACTCTAAAAATAACCCAGCTTCTCAAAAAGATTAGACTAAAGGAGACATCCTGGACTTTGTTAGTTTACAACCCCGTTAAGTCATTTTGACTTGGAAACCACTCTACCTTAATCATGTGTAATTTCCTCAGCAATACTGCTTAATATTATAAGTCAATATTGAGTATTAAACTCCCCTGGAGAGCTCTCCCTCGGTCCCCGTACCTACTCCTAAATTACTTACGGGAAACACCTTAATTTAGCTTCAGTTCCCTAAACCAGAATACTGTGACTACAAAGCTACAGAGTGCAGTAACACAGGAAATACAAAGGTTCTAATTAGTTGAAACCTTTCTTTACCCCTAAAAATTTCTAAAGCAGCTATACTTTTATTGTAGTTATAGTAGACTGACTTATAAACTTAGAGAGTTCCTCTTAAGAAAAAACTAGAGCAACTAAACTTAAGAACAATAGGTAATACGGATTCTCCTAGCTTAAGACACTGCCCAGGTATTACTAGTTCTTTTTCCTAAGGATAAATGAAATTAGAGTCTTAGAAAGACTAAAAAACCCCTATAAAATAACTCTCTCTTTTTTCTTAATCCTCTAGATACACAAAAAATTCAACATTAAACTTCTTTAGCTCTAAAAAAGCGAAATTCTGTTACTTCATTTACTTGTCGGAAACTCCTCGGAAAGGATCTCTTAATTACTTACTTCTTAGTCTTAATCTTGGATTGCTTACCTTTAGAGAAAGGGCTTAGCTCTTCAGTTAACTAGATCAGTAAGTAAGGAACAACAAGAAGAACTCCTCTTTTTAAGCAAATATTACTAAATTGTACTTCCGGTTTAGACTCTATATCTAATAATAACTAAATAGAGTAATACAACAACAATAATTAGAAACTATCGAATACTAATACAAAGTATAATACCCTACTATTAGGAATTCTAATATAATTATAGGCTACAGGAAGAGTATATCTAAAAGGGTTGGTATAGCTTTAAGACTAAGCAGATAAAGAAAAGTATAGTGAGAGTATGAAAGCAAATAAGAAGTAGATGTTGGAGGAGAAAGGCAAGTAATAATAACTAGAGAGATAAGGGAATAGAAACACGGAGAATTTCCAGGTGCAAGACGTGACGGAGGAATTCATCAAGTAGAGTAGAGGGGCTTTACTTACACAAGGAACTTACGAGTATGGGTAACTAAGTCTTAGGCTTTTGTTTTATACGATTCAAAAAGAAGGTAGGGTTTCTATGATCTAAAATTTCAAGGTTTTATTCATAAAGGGGTCTCGGCCTTGCAATCCACCAGATTTTCTTTTTATATTAAGGCGCCCTCTAATTTGTAATTTGTTAACTTTTGCTTTTAAGGACTCTTCTTTTTTCATTTTTCTGCTCTCAGCTTCGACAAGATTTTCTCAAGTTTCCCTTTTTAGTAGGTTAAACTTTGTTAAACATGTGTTAGTGGTTCGCCTCACAATAATCTTTAATTAAGCAATCTGGGAACTTTGTATCGGGGTCCTTCTCCTTAAGATTGGATACTGTAAAGTGGATTACTAAAGATTTTGAAGTCTGCTTAGCCAGGCCAGAATGGGTATAAAAATAAGAAATAAAAAAGGAATTTCTGGGAAGCTTGCAGGATCGCTCAAATAAGAAGTACTCTGTATCTGGTAAACTGCGTTACGGGATTAAATAATTAATTAAGGTAAATAAGAGTCTATAAGAGGGACTCGTGTGCTAGATTTGTGTAGCCCGACAAGCTAAGGGAATTCGCGCAAGAGGGGGGGTTAGGTATATCATCAGAAAGGACTCAGGTTTTTTAGTGAACAAAAGGACAATCCTAAGTCAGAAGTAGCTGCTCCGTATATAACAAAGGGGTGGACTAAGACAATTGGAGTCTTTTATTGGGACTTTCTCCTAAGGAAGCTCTATCAAAAATTGGGTTCTATAAGATCCTAAAATCTTACTGAATTCGAAATCTTAGAAAATTGGGAATCATTTATACGTATTAAAATGAAATTTTATGAGGAAATCTCAACTCAGCCTTTATTAGAAGGACTTCCTTATCGCAAAGGGGCTGTACTCATAAACGGATTTGCAAAGCAAGTAATACTCCTCGACGACTCGGGGTACCCTTTATACTTAAAACCAAAAACTCCTTAAAAGGCTTCGAATTAAAGAGGTTCTTTAATCAAAAATCAAAGAGTTACCCACTTGCACTCGAAGCATTAAAGTTTATAGTCTAATCAATACAAATTTCATAATAAGCGGCCCTTTTTACACCCCTTTTCGCGGGACCCACCTTGAGGGCTTTTGCAGTAAGTTTTACCACGTCAAGATACTTTGCGATTTAGTAGTTTTTTTATGCTTTAAGATTTTCTATTTCATGATCCCAGAAGTCTTCCCCTAATAAAAAATTTGAAGAGAGGGGCTGGATCTCTCTTGCAGCTAATTGTTATTGTCCTATCGTTTTTATCCCAAATCCCGGAGCGTTTAGAATGTCGGAGGAAAATCTACTTAAATGTAGGTTGTACTGCCATGAATTTATATCCTTTTAATTACATTACCTTGTATCGGTTATATCCCTAGAAGCTAGCATCAAAATGTTACTCAGAAAGCTAGGATATGCGGCTATTACCTTAGTAGTGGAAAGGGGTCTATAATTTGTATATACTTTAACTTTTTACAGTACACGTACTTATACTTAGGCTCTTCTCTTATAATAAGAAAGTTTTTAACTACCAGAACCCTGGTCTCTTGAGGATACGATTTGAACCTTTTATGTTGATTTAGCAAACCCATCTTTCTTATCTCGTCTCGGGAATTCCTATAACATATAAAACTTAGGGAATCTCCTTGTTTTCGTCATTTTTTGTACTTGACCTGGGTTAGGTTATATAAATAAAAAGCAGCTAATAAACCCTTCTTAAAAAGTACCTCCGTGGTTCTTGTCTGATTGCCTTTTTTAAGTTGAAATACAAATATTCTTACTACCGCGAACACTATCTAAATAAGGGAACTTTGACAAATATTAGTTGCAAAAAAAGGAGATCCAAAAATGCCCCTACTATGGACTTTTAAGGTTTTGAGTTGAGTCTAATTTGCGAGCTTTGTATAAAGTTACCCTAAAGGAAATCTTTACATAGAGCGAATAAAGTAGCTTCTACATCTACAAGAAAGTTCTGAGCGGGTGGATTATTAGATGTAAGGGATTCTACCGGATCCTAAGTGCAAAGTGTTCAATAAAAGGAAGTTTTTAAGACTCTTTTTAAAACAAAATATAGTAAATTCGACTTCGTGAATACAAAAACCTAATAATAAAAGTATTCCGGGACATCTCTCTTTTTTTAACCCCGAATTTTAATAATTACTAATATGGAAAGGCCCCCGTAGGATAGAACTAAACGGATATACCTTTTAAGAAATTTCTATAATATACTGTAAAGTTTACTATAGATAGAATTTTAATGTAGAAAAAGCTTGCTTTATTAGCGTTATTTGTTCCGGTTTTAAGGTTAAGCTCTTGTCGGAAAGCTGAAAATAAAAAGGGTAAGTCTTGGAAGAACCCCAATTATAGTCATCACTAACTTTTAAAGAAAGTAAAGAAGACTCCTATGTGAGCTGTTGCCCTTAGTTTTAAAAACAGTAAATGGACTCATATAGGGAACTTCTTAGTCTGCTCTTGGTAGACCTTAATGATTATTAGACTAAAAAACTTGCCTTAAACAAAGGAAGCGAAGTTACAACTTTTTCAGTATATACTGCCGGTACAAGATTCGAGTCCTGTGAAAAGGGCTCCTAAGAAGGGAAGAGTTTTCTCGATGTCCCTAATGCAAATTCTTAACTTTTTGGTTGAGAAAATCACTCTTAGATAGATCAAAGGAAAGAATAAAGGCGAGGGAGGGGTTTTTTCTATGTGTAACTGTGTAACCTCTATTGAGAGTTTTAGAGGAGAGGTAGGCTGACAGTTTAGGATCTAAATAGAAACTAGGGCCGGGATCTCCTTTTTAAACTTCTTGTACATAAGGAAACTGTAAAAAACTAGGCTTTAGGGAGTCTCTCTGCTTACCGAATTCTAGTAGTAGCCCTTGAAATATAGAAAATGTAACTTATGTTTCGGCTTTAAAACCTTTTAGAAAATCTATAGTAGCTAGGTCCAAAGTGGTCCCATTTTGTTAAGAAGTCTAATTTGAGGCTTACTAGGGTGTAGGATTGATTTGAGGGAGTTTCCTTGTTTGCTATTTCTTAGAATCCTTTTCTTTTTCAAATAAGGAAACCCTTATGCTGGGTTATCTTACTCTTATAAATTTCTTTTTGCTTTTTGCTGAATTCGGAGGGCACCTCAAGTGAATATTGAAATCTTGTCTTGTGTTTCTATGAATTTTATATGCTCTAATCCGGGTCAGAGTTATGGGTTATTCTCTTTTTGTACTACTTATTGGAGTAGACTCAGAGAGAAGTAAAGCTTAAAGCTCCTAGTCGCTTTAACCCACGTCGAAATAGGGTATATTCTCCCGGGTATACGCAAAGCAAAAAAAAGATATTGTATCAAACAATAACTCGGTTCTATCTTTCTAACTAAAAGAGAGGGCCCTTCTAGAGTTAACTTTTAGAAATCCATTCTTGAATTTTATTATTATAGTATAGTAGTAAACTCGCACAATTCATAATTAAGAGGGTACATTCCGGTCCCATACAACAAATTGTTATTGGAGTCTTAATTATGAGGCCTACTGTTGTCTGGTATAAGTTAGGGACGATTAGCAACCAGTTTAAAGTGTCTAGAAAGCAATGAAAAAGCCTGAGACGTACATTTCCCCGAAAAGGGGTTTAAATCCAGATACAGGCAATTTTTATATAAGAATCGGTCTAGCTCTTTTTAGAGGTTGGAGGAATGGGGCACCCTTAAGGATAAAAAGAGACTTAGGAATCCTTAGCATTTTAAAATACACTATATATTGTTATAAACGGATAGAATGTGGGTCTCTTGACTAGCATTACTAATTTTTCTCTTATAAGGAATCCTGGAGCAAAGGTTTACAATATAAGTGGGAGTCGCCTAGAAAAAGGATAGGAAAGAAATCGTTGCTTAAACTTTTTTAAAGGTTTCTTTTAAGCAAGCGTCAACTCAGAGTAGGATTTTCCTTACTTATCCTTACGGGGCCCCGTTTATAGAAAGGTTCTTCTCGGCTAAAAGGCCTCTCTTCCAAATCCAGCAGGGGCTTTATACGGGCATCCTTGTCCTTTCGATGTACATAATATCTATTTGCCTATAACTCAGCTAGACTTTCACCAGGAAATTCCGCAAAGAGGGGCACATTAACGATACAAAAACTCGTACTTGAAAATCTATTTGAAAGCACTGATGCAAGATTAAGAAAAAAGGAAATCCATTAATTTCTTTCTCTTTTTTTACTCTTATTTTTGGCAATTCTTAAATCTTAAAAGTAGGCCCTAGATCCTTTACTCTTTCTCATAATTAGAGCTGCGCCCGCTGCAAAATAAAAAAGGGGTCGAAGGGCGGGATATATGTCATAAGTAATGGTTTTCGGTAAAGCTTCTTCTCTGAGAGCAGAGGTTAAAGGGTAGGCAAGTAAAAGCCGTTTTTTTAGAAGACTTATTAAAACTTTTTTTAACAATCAACTTACGGGGCACCCAAAGGATACGCATTAAGTTAACTTTCGAGGAGCAGGACTTTTCGGATCCTTTGAATTTTAGAACAGAATAGGCCTACAATTCTTGACAAAGGAGCTTCAAACTTTGTGATATTGTGATATATAGATATAAAGAGGACTTCCCTTTTCTTGTACGAGAGAATTTGCTCCTTAATTGTAAGGTGGCTATTATCAGAATAATAAAGGGGCAAGGCACAAAAGTTTAACTTGACAGGAGGTAAAACTTAGGCGTAGTCAAGAAAAGGAGGGAGGATTCCAGAAATACGGGTTATATAGTACTCTATAAGCCCTTTCGAAAGTCTTGACTTAAAATAGGTCTAATTTAGTTAGGTTATTGGATATCGATACAAATAAAGAGGTAATGCAATTAAGAAAGGTATAGATATTACAGGAGCAAAACAGCTATAGAGTCAGGTAGTACAAAGACTCAGTTCCAGAAGAGTAGTTTCTCTAAAGTGAGGAATCTGCTATCCTATTTTTTTACGTGTAAGTTTCCGAAAAACAAGGCTGGTTGACATGCAAAGGCTTTCTAAAAGAGGGAATTTTTAACGAACCCGGCTCTAAAATCCGAATTTGGTAGAAGTTTCCCTCAGAACTAAAAGCTAGAAAAACCTATTCCCTATTCAACTTTTCTGATTTGTTTTTATAATAAAGGCCTTACTAAGAAGTCCAGTCCCATAACTTGAAAGTTACTCTTACAGATATAGGACTCAAATTCCAAGGGCAGTATTCCAAAATTAGATTTTAGAGACCCGGCAGAACTTAAACGAATAAAAAATCCAACTAGAGCGCGGGCTATACTATAGAAAAATAGAAAATTTGTATGAAAATTTAGTGCAATTCTAACCTTAGGTAAAGCGGGCAAAAAGGGAACCCTTGTTTGATATAATTTGATGCCCTCTACCTTTAAAAGACTAACTGAAGTCTTACATGAGATTTGAACTCTACTTCAAGCTATTCCCTTAAATATTAAGATTTGAATCCCCTTTATTTTATCTGCTAGGATTTTCAACTATGCTCGATACAATACCCCTTGTAATTTGCAAGAAGAAGCTCTTACTTTGTTAAACCTAAACTTCCTGAACTTTAGTTTTAAGAGTATATTCCTTTTGTATGTAATATAAATAGAATTGGAGTTCACTTACCTAAACATCCTAAAAAGATAATATATCTCCCCAATCTAAAATCTAAATTTACAAGAACCCTAACAGAGCTTATCTTATATAAACGCTAAACAACTCCTTTTTAGGCACAAGTCATTTTTTAGTTATGAAGTCGCTTATGAGTAGTCTATACTCTGTAATATCTGATCTTTATGTTCTTTTTTTTTCAAGGGTGGCTAAACTACTTTTTATAAGCCTCCTTTTTTAACTGAGCAAATAAGAATCTTTACTTAGGCTAATAAACTCTGATTAAAAGAGAACTGCTAATATAATTAAAAAGCCCGTAAATTAGGAAGCTACCCAACTTGTCTGAAAACCCTTCCCTTTTTCATATATTCATATACTCCTTTTTTATAGCAACGGGTTACCCTTTATTAAATAAAAAAACTTCATAATAATCTAGATTAAAGAACCCGCATTCATAGTCTTTCTTCTAAGTGGAGTAACTACTCCTACTGCCCACCTGGGAGAATACATCAAAGGAGAGAGGCATCACAGTGTACTTGATTAAAAGCCTTTCTTTAGCATACCCAGTAAAGTCTATTGGAAAGTAACCTCAGGAAAAATATGTTAGAGTAAAGCCTGCTTTATAGAACTAAGAAAGGAAAAGTTATATGAAGAGGATTGTTTAGTTATAAAGGGACTTATTACTTAATATAATATCAATAGCAAGGCTCTCGTGAGTTTAAGTCCGGACTAGTGTACTAATGAAAGGACTCACTGCTTTGTGCTAGGGATCTCTAACAAGCTTTTAAGATAAAAAATATTGTACTATATTGATTAGATTTAGATTGGTTTAGCCTGGGTTATCTGCAAGTTACTTTGTGTTCTTAGTTTTAAGGAAAGAGTTTTTGTTTAATACGAATTTTAGGATCCTCTAATATTATACCCAAAGAGAAAAAGAGTAACTGAGTAATTACACATCTTCTGTTCTGGAGGAATCCCCCTAGCTTTTTCACCTAAGTGCTTACCTCACAAAAACAAATCCTACTCGAAAGAAACCCGGGATTAGTCAGTAGACGAAGCCTATTTAAGAAGCTTCTTTTACTAATGCTATATCTTTTAAATTTCAAGTAAGATATATGCTTATTTACTCCATACTATTATTCAAG
The DNA here is from genome assembly GCA_036897445.1 of Pelargonium tetragonum. Classification (NCBI taxonomy): domain Eukaryota; kingdom Viridiplantae; phylum Streptophyta; class Magnoliopsida; order Geraniales; family Geraniaceae; genus Pelargonium; species Pelargonium tetragonum. The sequence goes on along the minus strand of JAYMTL010000104.1, from coordinate 53,289 downwards.
GGATCCTACAAGGGACTCTAGGTATAGTACTAAAAATTCAATTCACTAAGAGTCCTGCTGCTATAAGTTTGCGTAAGAGGATTCCTTTTTATAGAGTTTCACAGGACTGGATTTCGTAGCTTGCTCGTTTAAAAGCCTTGGCAGCAGTCTCCTGGATAAATAACCTTTATATATATACGAATTTACCTTTGTAGGTAAGTAAAGAGACTCTTAAGAAAGATAGAGGAATGAATTACAAAGAAAAGGAATTAAATACAACAAATTCCGACTCATTACAATAAGACAGAAATAATTTGTAAGACCATTTCCGTGCTAGAAAACCCGGGTTGGCCTATTCAGTAAATTTACATTTAAGCTTTTTTAGGCCCATTTAAATAAATTTTCTAGAGATCTAAGAAAACTACTTACGCTAGAAACTAGTATATAAGAAACCCACTAACACTAGGATAGGAAGACTCCTTACCAGGTTCCTCGTGTATAAAGATAAGGATATAAAAATGATAAAGGAAGATGGTTTACAAATGAAACAATGTCTAATGTTTATATCCGGAATGTCATTTATTTGCTGTTGAGGTACCGAGTAAGGTTTTAATTTCAGGATTTTATGCCTGCTTAGAAGGATATTTTTATAGAGACCTTTAGGAACTAACAAGTTTTTTAAAGAATCCCCTGCACCTCCCTCCCTTGCAACTGATTTCACTAGAACGAGTAAATAGGAAACCTTTCAGCTATCCCTTTTTATAACTACGAAACAAAAAACAAAGGAACAGGCATAAACATAAAAGCAACTACTACTGCTTATCCTCAATTAAATTTAATCAATTGAATACCTTTCATTAAAAGATAAAGAACCAGGTAAGACAGATTAAAACAACCTTAAAGTTATTATCTAGAATTTTTTCTTCAGTTTAGGGTGATTATAAGGTGGTTTTTTTTCCCTATCACAGACTTTTAACAGGGATTGTAATACAAATAGATAGGCTAACTATGACATAACTAGAGTAATACAAAGACTTAAACTAAGGAACTCCAGGCAACAGCTCTTCTAGCTCTAGGTACAGAGTAACCCATTCAAGAGCCCCATACCCATAAGCAGCATAGTATAGCCCCTAATCTAATTCATTTTAGAAGAATAAGAAGAAAAGGTTAAGCTCTCAAGTAGTACAAGTAACAGTAACTCAAATAGAAAGAAATAGAAACCATTAAGATAAGAAGAAACAAGTAAGTCAAGGAAAACAGAAACAAAAGAAGAAGAATCCGAAGATGAAGAATTGATGTTGTACCTGTGGATCTATACTATAGAGTTCCTTCGTTTCCCTTCAGTCGGTAACAAGGATGTAAGATGTTTCTCCTAGGTTTATATATTCATTACTGATAAAGACAGAAGACAAGGTAATGTAATTAATTATTAAAGAAACAAAACAACTATAAACTCCTTATTACTATAACTACAACAAATAAGTAACTACTATAACATAACTACTATAAGACTTTAATACAATTGTACAATAATAAGTACAATATACCAGCTACAGTAATCCATAGAACACTAATACTAATACAGTAGCTACAAGGAATCTAAGCCACTAAAGACTAACCATAACAAGAGTACTACAATCCATATAGCTCATATAACTCATATAAATCTAAGAAATCAAGTAACTCAAACTCAAATTATAAAGTCAAGAAAAGAATAAGAAGCTGTTGGTGTATCTATACTTACTCTTAATCTATATTATACATTAACCTCCTTGACTCTTTCTGGCTCTCTCAAAGCGTAAGACTTTATCTTGTAAAATTCTGTACTTATCCGATGCATTGCCAAGAGTCTTCGTTTATAGACTACAACAAGCAATAAAAAGCTTACAAAAAACTTACGTATAAGGAAACACTTGAACCTCTATATATATACTCGAGTTAGGGAGCTCCTATTAGAGTATAACTTTTAATAAGAATATTTTGAAATTTACGGGCGCTTAAGAACAAAGAAAAGGATTCCTTTAAGTGAATAGCTACCCAAATTCTTATATTGTATATGCTATCCTAGAAAAATAAGAGAGTTAATTCATGCAATAGCTAGTTCTAACAGTTTATCCTAAACGGCTAAACCTCTTTCTTTATATCTCACGGGGCTTTCCTAAACATTCAGTCAGATAGTTTCCCTATTAGCGCGCGGAGAATCCTTTATCATAGTAGATAATACTTATAATTATCCCGTGAAAAAATAACGATATATATAGTGTTCTTTAGTACAAATTAGTGGCAAGGTATGCATCTCCCCACCTTCCCGAAAAGAAACAGAATCTTAATTCGTTGGTTCAAATAATAGCATTACTCGATACCCGTTCATAAAAGTCTTTGCCATAACTGGAATCCTCCTTCACTGGGCATTCTCCCGCACGGAGTTCCTAAGACACTAGGTAACCCTCTCGCTGAATCTCTTTATAAAAGGGGTTTAGGGAGTGCATCTTCCTTAATTAATTCCTCTTATAGATAAGAGTTTCCTCAGCGCTATACTAATGGGTTGAGCATGTGCTATGATAAAGAACCCCTTTTTAGATTAGAATAGTTAATTTTATGATAAGTCTCCTAATTAAAGGAGTAAATAGCTTACATAAGGAATTCAGTATCCCTTAATTTAATCCCGCGAGATAAAATTCGTAAAGATCCTGTACACGCTTTTTAAAGTAGTACGGAATCTCCGCTATTTAGTAAACCAGATACCTTAAAGTTCTTGTCAGTCCTGTTCATGGGGGCACTAAGAAAACTACCCAGAAAATTGGATATAACCCTAAGAGATAACCCTTACCAGGAATTTCCTATATTTTTCTCATTTGATTTGAAATTTCAAACTCTGCTTCTCTAGTACAAGTCTTCAAACTTCCTTTCTAAATACTTCTAAGTAAGCTACCGTTTTTCCTACAACTTGACACGTATTAATACGCCCAAACGGCATAGTTTAGTCTTTGATTTAGCCTGGGCCAGCATGGGTGTTTAAATTAGAAAATGCATAGTTTCGCAATCACTCGTACCTCTAGTTACTCTACCGCAATGGAATCTTGATCTGTTTTTGAGGGTCCCTTTTAGAGTAAACGTTGTCGGCACATATGCTATATAAATAGTCTAGGGTCTCTATAGAATAGGGCTAATGCTTATGACTATTAATATGAAATTTTTACGTATCTATTAAAATAAAAGCCTCAGTTGTTAAGGGTTCAAAGGGGTTTCGGTTGGGTAAATTCTTCTACACCTAGAGGACAAAAGATTCGAGGGTTTCTAAAGCATGTTTTATTGCTAAACTTTATTCTAGTAGGAGTCTGATATAAATAAGCAATATTCTACCAGAAGTGGGAAAACCAAAAAATTTCTTTTGGCTCGATAGTAAAAAATTCTTTTAAATAGAAGTAGATTAGGATTTTGTCTAGGATTCTCTTTGGGAGCAATCATGGTGCATTTTATACGTTATCTGGTTAAAATTTCCTAGTAAGTTGTAAGCACGAATCCCTTTTCAGTAGAATTTCTTTTATTAGCAGCCTTGTGAAATATACTAACATTTTATAAAAATCTAGATAGGATTCCCTGGGGCAAGCTGAATATTTTATAACTTAAATAGGCCATATAAGCGCCCTTTTTCGGGGACTGTCTAGAAATAATTAGGTTTATCGGCTTGAGAGTTTTGACTTTGCTAGGATAGTCTAGGTGTTAAAAGAGTATAGTAGTGACAAAAACCTTACTTGCACGAAAAGTTTATAACTCGCGATTAAGAAAGCGCTGCCGATTATTAGTAACATAGAATTGTTAAGACTTTATATTATAGAACTTAGTTAGGTTTTACGCGGTTTATTTTCTTAGAATTTGAAGCCATTAGTTTTAGCAGCTGAGCGGAATTCCTGTAATTGAGACTGGGATTACTTTAAAGCTACAGTTTACTCGATTTCGGATAAGAAACTTTATACTCCATTTGGACTCGTAAAGGGTCCCCTTTGTGGGTGTTCTCCCTGAGATTTATATTAAAATATTCGTACATCCCTGAATACTTTAATAAATATATGTGGTTAAGCCCGGTTACTTATTCAAGTCTAAGAATTTCTACCCTTTAGAATCCCGTTCTGAAAAAGTAACCAAAAGCTAAAACCAAAGGTTTTAGCTGCCTTTCTAATTTTAATTAAATAGGACTCCTTCTTGAAACGGAGCCCTTTCTTTAGATTTAATATAGTAAGTCCACAAGACTAAAAGTAAAATACCCGGAATAAAAAACACTTCTAGGAACTTTGTCTAACCCGCTCCGTTTTCAGGCACTTTCTTTTTTTGTTTGTTATATTATATAAGGATGTTGCTGTATGAATATTGAGTAATAAGAGTAGAAATGACCATACCATAAAAGATTTGATATAATTTTAAGTTTTAACGGAGTTTACAAAAGTTAAGGACTTCTTTTTTAAGCTTTTAGTGAAAAGAATAATTAGAAAATTATTAGGATGTTCACTAAGGGTTTTCTTTACATTCCAATGAGTGGTCGGGATTTGCGTTTTACTAGATAGGTAAGATTTTAATCACTCCTCAAATTCTGGTTCTGCCCCTTTTAGGAGCAGGAGGTTGACTGTAATTTGTGGAATTGCCCGTCAGCCTAGCGTAGAAGAGAGTTGTTTTAATGTGTATTTAATTCTCGTTGTCTAAATCTATTGTGATAATTAAAGACAAGTCTTACTCAAAGTTTTGTGTCAATAAGGTGTTTCTAGTTGGGGTATTGAGCCTTTCCGTTTTAGTTATTTTTCCGGGAGTCCTCGTTGATTATACTGTTATAAATAATAAGCTTTCCATAAAAACCAAGGTTGCCCAGGGGTCTAAGCTTTTTTAATAATTCCTAATTTTAACTCAAATTTTGTTTTGAGAAAATAAAGAGTCTTGGGATTCTTAGTAAGAGATTTCTAAGTCAAGATGGGTCTATTTATTTCGTAAACAAGGGATTCTATTGCTTAGATTGAGTTTGGCAACTTTGGTATAGTTTGTAATCTTGCGTTACTAAGTATAAGTAAGTATAATTATGGGATCAACTTCATAAATGAAAGGTAAAAGGTAGGAGTTGCATATAGCTCAGAGCTCCTAGAAAAGCAAAAGGAAACCTAGTTGTGTGTATGTATTCTTGACAAGTTAGAAATAGACTCTACTTTTTTGTACTTTGAGGTTTCGTTTTAGTATATTCTCATTAGGAAACCTTTCTTGTCTTGTGCCAAGTTATATATTTTGTTGGTAATACAATCCCAGCTATCCATAATGAAACGAGTTCCCGTTTATCTTTAAGCGCCCGGGATGTCTTTATGAGTTGTAAACCGAATAAGTGCCCCTTTTTACCCGACTGAGTAAATTTATTATCTAGAAGGTCTAGAAGAGATGCAGTTAAATCCCTTTATCAAGTTCTTTTAAGCCTGCTTTACTAGAGTTTAAGAGCTTAATGAACCCTGGTAAAACCCCAGAAAGCCTTATAATGTGGGCTCTCCCTATTTAAGAACTTTTTTTAGTATAACTTTGTCTTGAGAATATATACGGGTATGATAGGTATAGAACTAATAATTTGTTTACACCTAATTGTTAAGATTGTGCAGGTCCCTTGAATTAAGCCTCTTTTGAGTGACTAAGTCATTTTAAATGACTGCTTATATAGACGGGCGCTACTCCTTGTTTAATCCGGCTTTAAATGAGAGTCATCGGGGTTCGAAGCTTTTAGAAGTCAGTTTCGTGTTTTTCTTAAGTCTTAGTAAATCCGGTTTTAAGAGATTCCCAGTAAAAGTTAAGCTAGGATTCTTCACTTCTATTTAGCGATCAAGGGTGCGGGTATAAGTGTAGCCAAAAGTTTCCTTATTCTTCTTTGCTGAGTAAACTAGATTTAACTTGTCCGGTCTTTAATTTATAGTAAGAGGCTTTTCTAAAAGTGAAAGGAGGGCCGGCATAGTAGTTATAGTTTTAGGAAATAAAAAAATACAGGATACAATTTCATTTAAGAGCCTTAAATAGTATCGAATTCCGAGTGCTATTCCTCCTTTCTATAAAAATAAAGATTTGCCTCATCCTTTTAAACGGAATGCCCCCATTCGGCCTGTACAATACATACACTTTCTTTATTTGCTTTCTATTTTTCGGCGGAGACCATAATAATTTTAGGTATAGACTGCTATTCTAATAATATTAAGGGGTTCGAGAGAATCATCTTTATCGGGTTCGGGTAACTGTGTATGTAATTTATGCTTTGTTATGCCTAACTAAAGGTTTTTGCGTTCCCTAGCGACGACTTTAACTTAATATTTTAAGATTGAGTGCAGCTGTAAATTTTTTCATTTTTGTTAAAAGACACAAGGACAAGATACTCCTTTTGCTAAAACGGGTACTCTATATTTATTATAATTATGAAGCCTTGGCTAATTTTTTCTAAGCCCCTTTACTGTTAATTCTTTTAGTTACTCCGCTGCTTTTTATTCCCGAATTTGCGATAGCTATATGAATTATAACAAACTTACGGAGTGCGAATTAAGCCCCACGAATAAGGAGTCTAAAAAGCAAGGAAGTCCTCCTTATGCTCTCTAAAAAAAATTTTCTGCGGCCGTTTACATACGATTCTCCTTTTCTTCAAATTAAATCTTTGTTGCTTTTATTTTAATCCATGGCTCGGGTATCTTTTACAAAGTACGTTATAAAACCTAACTAGGGGCCTCATCTGCTGATAAATGGTTTTAAAATCCTTCTTACCTATCTATTTAGGAATTTCCTGGGTCTCCCACTCTTTTTGGCACCCAATACTTGACTTGAGAAAGCCGAGTAAAAGAAATAGATACAGCTCTCGCATGCGAGGACACCCTTTTTTTTATTGAACAAGCCCTCTGGTGTATTGAATAAAGAATTTTACAACAACAAACTATTTATACATTATTTCCGGGTCTTTGCTTAACGAGAGGGGGTATCTTCAAGTAGTAACTTAAACATTGTCGGTAATTTTCCTGTCTAGAATCCTTACAAAGGCATAAGAAAAATAGAAAGGAAAATCCCTAAGTCTAGACAAGGTTCCCCTTGTACAGAATTTATTATGTAACATAAAGTAGTAAATGTTCTAATATACGTGCTCTCGCAAAAGGACTCGTAGCCTTGGTATAATATATGGGTTACTGCATAGAAGTCCGGGTAGTAAATTAAGGCAGCCCTTAGAGGTTTGTACTGGCAAAAAAATCCAAGCCTAAGAAACAAGAATATTTAGATAGATAAAAAATCTTACCAGAGCGAGCGCCCGCAAAAGATCTAGAAAGGTCGAGTAAATAGTTAACTTTGTTTTTTTTAAGAGTTCACGAGTTAACTATAAAGCTGTATTACTAGCCGGGTTGCTCAAGAGTAAGAGGGACGATTTTATAACAATCACCAAATCTTATCTCGGCATGACCTATTTAGATTGTAAATGAGAGTGATTTTTAATCAAGAAAAGAATGCCCTATTATTAAGAGCTTCCAAAGCCTAAAGGTCACGCCCTACTCAAGATACTCCACAACAGTACTAACAGAATAAACTAAACATTTATGAAAACTGTAGAATGTCCCAAGTCAAAATTACAATATGGATATAGGTTGAAACCGGGGAAACAACCAAGTATAAACTCTTCGCGGCATACCTTAGGTAATCCTTTTTACTGTACAATAAAACCTAAAAATTCTTATTAAGTCTTTTTGTATACTCATGAAAAGCCCGGTGTTAACTTTGTTTTTCCTGTACTTTTTTTTAACAACTACCCAAAGCTAAGAGGCCCGGGATTTACGCCACTTTACTTTCTATTATAAGTTTACCGGCCCGGGCGATGCCCCTACGAGAGGTGCCTTACTTATTTCGAATAAAAGGAGGTTTAACTTAGATAAGATTTAAACTCCATAAGACCACCTTATCCGGATACACAATATATAGAAGCTGTCTCTCAAAATTGTGCAAGTAAGTGCTCTATATCTTCTCCAATTAGGTCTAAGCGTACGTCCAGAACAAACTAAGATTTAGATAAGGCACGAGTCTCAGTAAAATTTTGATATAAGGGTTTCTTTTTACTAAAAAAAGAGATACCTCTAACTTAAGTTACTCATAATGTGTACTAGACTATAAAAAAGAAAGCTCGCTATAATAAAGGGTAAAAAGCCCCTAAAAAAAGACTCTAGTTAGTCTTTATTTCCACCTTAAACTTATATTAAAGTTTTTTATAATAGAATCTTATTGACAAAACTGAAATTTTATTTTACTCATGGAAACTTCAGTTAAGCCGTTTTATAATTATAAGAGGAATCCTTTATATAAGCGCCCACTATTATTTTTAAGACAATCTCTTTCTAAAGGGGAGTCTAGACAATTAAGGATAACAAATCTGGATTATTTACAAAAATATAAAAGGTTGTAAGGCCATTTACGCGCCCTAAAACAAAAATTAGCCTATCCTGTCATTTTTACATCTGACCTATTTATCGTCAGGTTTTTATATAAATTTGGAGTCGCTTACTTCAACATAAGAGGCCTCTAGTATTTCTTTTAGGAAAAAGCAAAGTAAAGAGTTAAATCTTTCTGCGGTGAGAAGGTATTCTTGTTTTCTATCTGAAATACTTACTAATTACATTACCTCCGTTACACTGCAGTCGGAAATGATAATGCATAATAAATTTTTCTAAGTTACAATCATCCCATGTCAAGAACTCAAGAGTACAATGAGTAATAACCTTAGACTAGAACAATTCCTATACTGCCTTTTTTAATATTAATATTTCATAACTTTCTAATAACTAAGTAATAAAAACGAGAAGGCAAGGACCAAAACCAAAAAGAAGAGCGCATTTGATTCAGAGTACAGGTTAAAAGACAAGCGGATTAGTAAAGGCTTAACATAAAGGGATATTTCCTTCTGTTGTTAGTTTCTTAGTTTAAGATAAAGAGTTCCAGGGTATTCATAAGTAAGGGGAGTACTGGTTGCCCTTTTGTTTTAATTAGCATTCTCGAGGTCAGGCTATAAAAAAAGGATCAAGAGTTAAGTAAAGACCCAAACGGAACGGATATAGAGAAATAACAAGCTAACTTTTTACTAATTATTCATAAAAGCTTTTTTACTAAACTAACCAGATATATTATCTTATCTAAAGAAAGTTAGCCGGGATCTCTCTTTTCCATTAAGCTGTTAATCCCACGTCCAGTTCCTAGTAATATATAAAACCAGGGTTTCTTTTTTATTATCTGCTCACAACTTAAAATAAGATTTAATATGGCTTTAGAACTCGACATCCTGTTTTATAATGGACCTCCCTATGGGCTGCTACTTACTAAATATGCGACTTCGTTGGAAGTTTTAAAGCTTGAGCAATATACCTTAAGTTAAGAGGATTTTAGTATGGTTTATTGTTATAAAGAGGATAGTTCAAAAAATAGGGAAGGTTTTTTTTTATGCTTTTAAGGATTCCTTTAGAGATCCTCTTTTTTGGGGGTCCCTTGAAGTAGAAACTTAAAATACAGAATCCAGGGGACTTTTTTAACCTTACTTTTTCCCGAGTCGTTTTAAGAGGGAGCTTATGTAAATCAAAGCCTGTAAGCCGGGGCAAAGAGCGACACTTAAGTCTATCTTTGGAATTTTAAACTGGTTTAGCAGCCTTAGGGGCGCGCAGAGAAAAGAATATTTAACTTTACCTAAATTTGGCAGTTGAAAAGTATAACAAAGTAAAAAGCAGAGAGGATATTTTAGCTTCAGGGGACGTGAAATTAAAGTGATAGGGTTCTAAGACCTTAGATATCAAGCTTTAGAGTTTGACTTTCCGATATTTTAAAGTATTTAGTCCTCATAGTTTACATTTGCTAGTATAATAGTAGTAGACATTTCCCCTTTCCTTTATGTACAAGATTATCGCAAAAATTTCAAATCTATTATTACTGGGTTATGGTCGGGGCACTTCTTGCAGTAGAGGGGTTCCTTACACAAATCCTTGGGCTTTGTTAGGTGCTCCTATATGTTTCAATCCTAGTAATCTCTACCCCACAAGTTATTTTTTCAAAAGAGTAGTTTTATCTTTCTTTCTGATAAACTTTTAAGCGGCACCCCTTTTTTTATTCGAGAATCCCTGGTTAACCTGAGTTAGGATTGCTCTTAGTTTAAATCGAAATCTGGCCCTTTTGGAAGGGAGGAAGGGGAGCCTTAATGAGGAATTCCTCTAGTAAATCTTTTGTAAGCTCATAGGAGAAGCTTTAGCAAGATCCTCTTATTAATATTAACAAGTCTGAGCTTGCTAAAATAAAATTTGTATTGATTGTGTCTTAACTTAATCAGTAGCAAGCAAGGCTATAGTCGTAAATCCGTTAATAGACGAGATATGCCTATATCAGTTGTAAGGGTACTCTTACGAAAAACCATTTTTATACTCAAGAATCCCTTTAGTTTGGATCCACTTATACTATAACTTAGGATTTCTCGAGAATTTTTTGTAATGCCCTGCCATAGAAGTTTCGGGCGCTCTTCTTTTAAACGAAAAGGTCTGCAAGAGTGCTGTCATTAGGTGGGGTTAAATGCCACAAAGTAAGGAGATACTAAACAAAAAAGAAGTGCTACAAGCGTACAGTAACACCAGCATCTAAATCTTTTTTATTATATCTGGGGATTCCCTTGTGAGGTACCGAACGCTTACTTACTATGAATATGATTCGAACTCAAGGACCACCACTCAATTGGAATTTTTCTACCTGGTTTAAACTCGATTTCTTTTAGTAAACTAATAGGGTTAGGTGTGACTCAATACTAAATCTAATTCTAAATGTTCAAAAGAGTACGTACTGCCAAGGGAGTCCCTTTAAAACAAGAATCCCTTTTTTTGACCTTAAGTTTTAGGAGTGCGCGGTAAAGTAAAAAGGATAAGGTATTGAATCTAGATCGGGGCCTCTAAGAGTCATTATGCTTCTCCCCTGACAAACAAAAGCTACTAAAGGTGAAGAATTTTGTGAGAAGTTAAAGCTTTATAAGTAAGTGCTAATTTAAAGAACCAGATTTGCGAAAGTTCAGTTAACAACAGGAGCTTTTTAAGGGCTCATTTCCGGTTTTTGAAGAAGGCCCCTCCAAGTAGAGGTTTAATAAGTATGTAATAGAATCAATCGAACAAAAGTAAAGGCAAGAAATCTCGACTACAATAAACTAGAGATTCGGGTTAACCTACTTCTATAAATTTATGCGAAAATTGACTTCATTTCAGTTCTCAGTAAATTAAGCAGCCATAATTTTTAATGTATAAGTTCGAAGTTATCTAAACTTTCATTCCCTCGTGAAAAATTTCCTTATAACCCTTCAGGATTTTTAAGCTCTGTTATGCAACTCCACTTTTATTTAGATTTTCTTTAATGTTAACCCGTTCTGACCAAGCAAGACTATGCTACTAAAAACTATATACTATATAAAATAAAGACCCACTAAACTTGGTGTTTCTAAACCCCAAAAACCTAAAGAAACTCGGCTGGAAAAGGCAAAAAACTTCTTTAGGTACTAAATTTAGTTAGGATATTACTCCTGTAAAAAGAACTGAGGTTCATTATATCCACTAGACTGTAAGCTACCTTATAAGGGCTCACAGGTTTGCCAAAGAAAGATATGTGTCCTATTTCAAGTTCAAGCAATTGAAGGGACTCGTAAAAGATTTAAAGATAGGTTCGGTCAAAAAAGCTATAAAATAAAAAACTTGTCACCTAAAACCTAGGAAAGAGGTTACCTTTTCACTTCAGCGTCGTATACCATATCAAAGCTAGTTTAGCCTGCAGTTCTTGTGTAGTTTACTGGGAGTTAGCTACCGTGAATCCATAATAAGTATCCCGGTTCCCGCACATGCGTATAAGATTCCATATTCTAAAAATGCCCTCAATTTTAAGCTTTCTCTATAATATTGGTGCAATTCTTGGGAGTAAGGGGTATCCTATAAATAGAACCCCGTCAGAAGTACTCGCATATATATATAACTTTTTAACTAAAGAGGTGGATATCCAACTTCGTAACAACGCAAAATATTGTTTTTATTTCTGTCGTGGGCTAAAGATTCTTACAGATATTTTTGTGTTACTTAGGGGAATACGAGTTGATATAGATTTTGCTATTTTACTAGACTAGATCAAGACTTTAGAGTCCCCTTTTAATTTCTTAGTAAAACCCCTATCCTAATATATTATAAAATATCACGAAAGCCAAACTTCTTTTTTAAAGCCTCATAACTTTTTTTGTGGAAACTACAAAACTAAACCCACTTTTACACAACAAGATTACACCCCCTCTTTGTAAGTAAGGGTCTTAATCCTTCCTATATGATATGCTAAATGGGATTCCTTGCCTTATAAGTTTTCGGATACTTATACTTATAGAAGTGCTGCCTTTCAACCACAAGGTATTTTCAGCACTCTACTTTTGAAGTTTTGGAACGAAATAAGTATCCGTAGTAATAAATTGATTACAGATATCTGAGTCTGGGCTGCAGTTATAGTATGATATTAGAATCAAAAAGCTTACTCTATTATATTAAATTAGTTAATTTAGCAAATTATGGGAACCCTAAAAGTCAAAGTCCTATTTTATGTATTCGGGTTTAAAGGGGGTTCGCTGATGCAGTGCTGCAACTGCCCAGACATTTTTCGAGGGCAATTCACTGTTAAACAAGACTTAAGTTTTAGTATTGAAATTGAAAGCAAGTGCCTTGAGTCCTTATATAAAGTCAAAGTATCTGATATCTATTTTGTGGTCTTTTGTTAAATTTTATTTATAAACACTTCTTGTACATGAAATTAAGTATAGCGGCTTTGAACCAAGGGCCTCTCTTTTAAACGAACGTAAATTTACCCGATTTAAACTTAATTAAACGTAGCCAGCAAATAGGCGTGGCTTTTAACACAAGATTCCACTTAAGAATTCCCCGAAATTTAACATTACAAGTAAAAAGTCTCTTTATATAAGCGATTCCGATTCGCCTTTTTGATGCTGTGGACTTAGGACTACTACCGATGTGGCGAATTCCTTGAAAAGCCTTTTATTTAAGCACTGAAGAAGAAAAAGGTACCCTAATTTTGTGATTCAAATAGCTGTTGTACAAATAAAGCGGGATTTGTATCGAGGAGTATATAGCAAAGATAACAAGATTCGAGCCTATGTATTTTGAATGGCTAATAAAAGAGTCTCCAGTTGATATCTAAAATTACTGTGCTTTTTACTTGCTTTTTTGATCGGAAATAATCTTTCTTAAAAAAAGCCGCCCTCTTTTGTGTGTTTAAACTTTAAGAATTAGCTACATTTTATCGTGATCAGAACAATTTAAGTAGTTCCTAAAAGCTCTGCAAGCAGTTTTTATACCTTAAGATTTTAATATTTATCAGGATCCAATCAAGTACAGAAATTGCCTAATTAATATAAGTAAGGGCTCTACTTTTCAAAAGTCTAAGTTTTCTAGCAAAAGAAAATACTAAATTAAAGCCTGTGCATCCGCTAAATCTTATAGGCGGGGATCCAGGATATCCAAGATACAAAATTCTACAAACAAAAGCTACAAAGCAAAAAGTTTTCTAAGCACTAACGACCAGTCCTCTTTTCTGAAGCGCTATGTCTTTATATCTATACCCGCAACCCCTAATAAAAAAAATAGTAAAAAGGGGAGCTCTTTTGTTCGAAAACTTTTTCTTTAAGTTTAAGTTAAGATTCAGTTTAAAAGAGTTTGTTTACCCGTTCAAATCTTGTATCCTATAAGAAAGAAATTAACTTCATTAAAAAAGAAAAAGAGATACCGGGTATTACACGAGGTACCCATAAGTATAAGTTAAAATAAAGGACAGCACTGCTCTAATCTAAATTAGTTTGGGATATTATACTTTCGCAAAAAACTCAATAGAAGCTACAATTGCATATGCTAGTAGAGCCCCTCCTTCAATAACACCTGTTTAGGTATACTAAGTTACCCCGAATTTATAACACCAAAAGGTTAATTTGAAAAAGGATTCTTTCCCTTTTGGTATCAAAAAGCTAAAGGTATGGCTAAGTTAACAGTAAGGGGGACCTCTTCATAAGATTAACAGAGTACAACTGCAAAGTTTAGTACCCTTGTAAATTTCAGGTAGTCGCCCAAAACAAAAAGGGATCGCCGAGAAGACCTTGTGTTGGACCACAGAAGAGTGTGGAAAATTGCGGAATGAGAAATTTACGTTTATATCTGCAGGGGCTCGAAATTCTTGATTTGGAAGTATGGGAACTCCTCTATTTACGCGGAAGTCAATTTAATGTAGACCCAAGAGCTCTTTATAATGAAAAAGGAATTGACTATTCTATAGAAACAAAATTTGAAAATAGCCGCTAAAAGCGAGCCTCTTCTTGAGCCAAAAGACTTGTTGTTAGTGGTCTTCCTTGAGTAGGAGAACTCTATTATAAGAGTCAGTTAGTCTAGGTAAATAAGTAAGTTTTCTTTATACCTTCTGAATTTAAGCGATTGGTTTCAAGGTTCTTAATAAAAGACTACCTTACGCTAAAACAGAGCACAATCAAAAGGGTGCTCCCAGGCTCCGTTGTTATACTAACTAGGGAGTTACAAAAGTAAAGTAATGAAAACGGGTGCTTTATACATCCCTGCAGTAAAGGGTAACTCTTATTACTATTCTTTGATTTCCAGAGTCTTTTCTGCAAGTTAATACAAAGAGGGTTCTTATAGAGGAAGTTCCGCAGTATTTAAAAAGTTCGGAAAGGGACGGGAAAACAGAATCTAAACACATTTTATCTTAAATCTTGTGGGTTATTCATAAAGTTGTGTATTATCCAACCCCAGGGCTGCCTTTTTCACTATACGTAAACTTTTTTGTCAAGAATTCTTAACTTAGTCTTCACAAGTTTCTTGTCACAAATCCAGGAGTGTTTAGTTTAACAGCGACTCCTATAATTCACAAGTTATTGCAGTGTTACGGGCCAAATCGTATCTTCTGAACTAAGGTATCCTATAATCAGTTCTCATTTATGCCTAATCGCGTAGGGTTTTAAGCCTTAACAAGAGTAAATATCGATTAAAAAGGGTTTATATGACTGCAATGTTCAACACTAAAAAATCCATCTAGATAGTAAGTAAAATGACAAGAAATCCCCGGGAGGGTTACCTTACAGCTTGCACTCTTTAAAAAATCTATGATAGTATAGACCTTAGTGCTTTGTTATAACTCCTGTAGCAACACCTTAAGCCTAAGTTTTTTTCTTTAAAAAGCTCTGTACTAACCCTCAAATCCAAGTATTAAAGGGTCTTTTATCTAGGAACCCGGAGTAAAGTAGAATAAAAAACCTCCTCTTTTGTTAGGTTCCCGTGTGTAAATTCTAAAATAGAGCTTGTGATAAGCAGAAACCTTTGAAGTAACCTTAATATAGGGTTTTCTAATTTTAGAACGTGCCGCTTTTAAGTATTAGTAGAAGTCCGTTTGGGTTTGGTTAG
Source organism: Pelargonium tetragonum (assembly GCA_036897445.1). Lineage (NCBI taxonomy): Eukaryota > Viridiplantae > Streptophyta > Magnoliopsida > Geraniales > Geraniaceae > Pelargonium > Pelargonium tetragonum. The sequence continues at coordinate 37,828 of JAYMTL010000104.1, read as the reverse complement.
ACCTTCTTTATAGATTTCTCAATTCTTATTATTAGCTTAAGGGCGCTCCTGTAAAGAGTTTTAAAAACAAGGAGACCTCAGAACCTAAGGATTTAGAAATTCAAGGCTGTTTACTATACATTTACTTTAACGAGGTTATAGCCTTATTACTTGTCTTCAATACTGAATTGGGAGCTGCATTTCTGGGACAAAAGCTTATTTACGAAACTAAATAGTATAGGCTTTAGAAGTTTTAGGAAAGAGGGATATCCATATATTCGAAATAGAGTCCAAAAAATTTAATGAATTAATGAAAGCTTATATCCGTTCTTTTTATTATGAAGCAAGAAACTACAACGGAGGGCCCCTAGTTTGAACTTTAAATTAACCACTTAAAATTCTTTTTTTAGTAGTAGCTTTAAATTATATGAAAGAGGCGGGGTCAGCTTATTAGATAGGTAAGGGCTTCCTTAGTTTGGAATAAGTCCCGGGGGAGCTTCCAAATTCTGTTTTTGGTACTGAAAACTCATAAAATGCCCAATTTTATAAGAAAGATATAGAGGGGGCATTGTCCTTAAGAAAGTCTAAATAGAAGAAGGATTTACACTCTGTGAATCGCGGACCTGTTAACCGACTCGTAAAAAGCAGGGATGCACCTTTGATAGCTCCCTAATACGTATGTCACACCAATGCCGAAAGCTAGAGCAATTCTATTGCAGAAACTTTAACAACAGTCCCTTTGTTTCTAGAAAGGACTCTCTGTGGAAGCTGAAAAAGAATGAAATGCAAGATTCGAGCAGTCAAAGTTGTAATTTGTGTTAGATAATTCCGTTACTTAGGAAATCCTTAACTACTAGTTGTGTCTAACAAAACCGAACCGACGAATACTTTAGATAAAAAGAAAGGAGAATTAAGACTTGATAGAAAGTATAACAAGATCGGCCGGAGCTATAAAGGGAGATGATCCCTATTAACTTTCAATTCTGAATTGTAACAAAATGCTAAGTTTAGTGTTCGCACGGAGAATTGGTTCGACAAAAATATTAAGACTAATGAAACCCTATTCCACTTCTACCTATCTTTATAGTTACTAGTACGGATTTCCATTATTACAACGTTATAGTTACTCTGGCTTATTGCTAAACTAGAATAAAAATTTGATCTAACGGGAGTTGCCATAATTTTTGTTGCTGCTTTTTTAGCTTATACTATTTCCAGAAGAATATAAATTTTAGCAATTCATTACCTTATTTATTTTACTAAAGAGTCACCGTGTGAATTAAAAAGTTAGAAGATTTTTATCTCACTAGAACTCCTCCGCTTCTTTTAAATAAAAATATACAACTTAATATATAAATCAACACAGTAATTCTATAAATTAAAACACTGCCCAATCACTTTTTAAGGCTTTTTCTGGTCTGCCCTAAGCCACGAGGTTTCTTTTGTTTTTCGGATAAGATATGTTCCTAGATATTTTATATAATTCCTTACTTTTCTTAGTAAGGGAAAAGGATCCAAAAATGAGGGCAGAGGGGGGTCCAGTAACTAATCGAGATTAGTAAATTTATTATGAAAGGTTTGAGCTTAGATGTAGTACTCTCTGTGAAAAAAAGAAACGAATTCATTAAAATAGGGTCTTCCTTTTGAGTTTTAATACCTAATGATTGAGAAGAAACCGTAAAAGAATATTCTAAACTTCTATAATTAATTATAGAAGTTTTATAACTTAAATACTGTATTATAAAGCAGCGGATTGTCAGCTGTCCTACTAAAATGATTTGCTAATTGAAAAGGGAAACTGGACCCATTCATTAAGCTAGCAATCTGTGACACCTAAAGTTTACTAACAAGAATTTTGGAAAATAAGAAATTTTTCGAGCTGGTAAATCGATAAGGGGTTTTTCAAAGTACTTAATACTTACGTTTATTATATTTATTCAAGTTCAAAAAAAGAGTGATGATAAATATAATAATAAAATTCAAGGAGTTCGCTACAATTGCATAGTCCTAGTTCGTTTTCGCCTACCGCGGATTTTGTAATACTTGCTCCTACCCTAATTATTTTCATTATTTATTAAAAAAGAAAAAGTAAACTGCAAGAAAAGTCCTAGCAATGTATAATTTAATAAATAACAGGTAAAGGTAATACAAAACTATACAGGTTGCTCCTTAATTAAATTCTTAAAAGGGCTTCTAAAGGATCCCCGTATTGCTTTAACCAACCCCCAGGAGGTGCGGGTCTAACTTATAGCAAACTAGAACCCCGCTTTAGTAATCAGTAATCGGCTATGAATCTTAGTACCAAGCTCAGCACTAGCTGCTTAACTTTAAGTTACACCCATAGGAAACCTATCATAAAGTACTTCGGAAGTATAAAAATGCCTGAACAGCCTGAAATTAGATAACTAAAACCGAGTTTTTTCATTGCCTCTAAACAAAGGGGGAATCCACTTACTTAGTTCTTTATCGCTCGAATGCTTTTAAGCAGAATACAGGAACAGCAGGAGAATGATTTTATGGGGAACTGTAAGCTATATCCGTAGCAGGAGAAGGAGAAGGAAGCGCTATAGAAGCCAGAGCATTAAGGGCTATACGCTTAAGGGGGATACTTATTATACTTAAATTAATGTAGCTAGTAGTCGTTTAGTTCTTGTTATAGCTTAACTATGTTATTCTTATATGTATTAATTGTATTAGTAGTTTTATTATAGTAATAGAGGAGTTACTTAGAGTAGGAATAATTACTTTAAGGTGCTCATTATGGGACTTATCGTTAATGAGTATACAGTCCTTTAAAGGGAACCAGATAGTGTCTTTGTTACCGACTGGAGGCGTAGCGAGGAAGGTTCACTATATAGGTTTATGAGTACGTATTCATGCTCTAGGGGCAACATCTACTACTGACTTATCTTTCCTTCTTGACCCAGACTTCTTTTTTGACTTTGTTTTATTTGTTGCTTTGATTTGACTTACTTGCCTTGTTCTTAGATTAGGAGCTCTCCCTTTCTTATGCTTATGAGTCTCTTTTTCTTTTAGGATTAAGATAGGAATAGTAAGAAAGAGAGTAAGGGAAGGAGCTTTAACTATAGAGGGATTCTTATGCTTGTTGTTAGGGTTGTTCCTTGTAGCTAGTTAGTGTATTAGCTTATACTATATTGTATTTATTGTATTAGTTTAGTGTTGTATAGGATAGCCTTAGATATTGTATATGGGTAGTTTTTAAGAGATGTTACTCAATGTGCATCTGCCTTATCAGTACCAGGGGAGTTAGTCTTAGGATTAGATATAGATGATGTTGTTAAGCTGAATTCCTTTTCGATTCTTTATTAATTCATTAATTCTAAGTAACTCAAGAAAATGCAGTAGAACCCGTGTTAAATCTCTGAAATGTCAAAATGAATAGGTACCCAAACGGCGAAGCATTCTGGATAGTAACTTTAGCGTTGTCGGATTCCGTTTGTAAATCTACTTACTTTATCTTTTGCTGGAAAGTTCTTAATTGATTAAATGTAATTGAAGGTAAGCAGTTGTAATTACATTACCTTTGTTTCTTGTTCCTAAAGCGGAGCAGCTAAGCAGGACAATTTCAATTAAAAGGGTTTCTTCTTTATTTGTTCTAGTGTAAGAGAAGTCCTTGCGTTATTAAAAAGGTCCCTATAAAATATCTTTTCGGGCATAAAAATATGAAATGTAAAGTTGGAGTAGGCTGCCCTGTGTTTTATAGCGCTTAAAAGGCCTTAGAATCTGTTTCGGTATTGTTGTAATAATCTAGGTTTGTGTACTTAATTCTTTTTATTTGTGTAAAGCGTTCCTAAAGAGACTTTTCTTAAGAAATTCCCGGTGAGTTTTAGTATTTAGAAAGAAAGTCAAATAATGAAAACGAAAAAGGGATTCCTCAAGCAAATATATACTTTAGCTTAGTAACTGCACTTCGTGTGTATGTGTACAAGGAACAGTTTACTGTTCACCTGTAAGGTATTTCGCTAAGACAAGTATAGGATCTAGCTTAGGTGTTAGTATTTGGAATTAGGTATTTTGCTTAGTAATAGCCCGCTTGTTAGCAAGGATTCCTTAGAACTAGTATATGCTTTTCAGAGAGATTCCCGTGTTAGCTTGGAGATCCTTAATCAGCTTCAAGAATAATGGTAAGAATCTAAGAGTTTAGGATAACATGAAAACTGATTTATTGTATGACCGTTAAATTGTTTTCTTTTTTAGGTTAGGGTACTGATTAAGGTTGTTTTATTACATCTGAGTCATGTTTTAGTGAGTTTTAACGGATAAAGTTACCGGTCTTACAGAGCTGTTTCATGGGTATTTAGCTTTGGATTGACAGGTATTTCTATGAGTTGAGAGCTAAGCAAGGTAAACATGGTAGTTTAGGATGATAGGGATTTCTAGAGCTGTAATTGACAGAACCTTTTTTTAGCTGAAGAAAGGAAGTATATATCTCATGTCTCCTAGTATAGAAGTTCAAAGGCATTAAAAACGGGTAATTCAGGATCTTCCATAGCTATTTCATAGGTAATTGAGAAGGATTTTCCCTAAGACAAGTAAGATATTTACCTCAGGGATTGACTGAGATTTCTATGAGATCTATTGACCCCTTTGAGAGCTTAACAAGGGAGTAAGGGAAGTTAGGATATCTCAGCAGGGTTGGACGAGCCTAGCAAGTCAGAGGAGAACTATTTCCCAGACCAGGCCCAGACCGGAACTGAAGGTTAAAGAAATTCAAGTACCAAATTCGAGGAATTTATCAGCACCAAAATGAAGCTTATTTTTAAACACTTAAAATCGAAACGCTTAATATAAGAGAAAACTTTTCAGAATTGAAGGGATTTTTTTGATGGAATTTAGGAATTCTGTTTCGGGTTTAGGGAAGCAACTTTCTTATGTCTTATGTTAGGTTAGGATCCATCCCATTAAACGAAGTAGATAAAGACAAGGAATTAGAAAACGATGTTAAGGATCAAGGCCCATAAATTAGGGTAAATACTAGAGTTTCTTGGTTAATGTACAAACTTACAAGCTATCTGAACAGTCAATAAGAGCTAGAATTTCTATAAAGGACAGAAACTCATTCTATTTCCTTTGTGCTTAATAAAGTGAGAGTAGATTCACCTTTACCTTTTACTGAGTTGAGAGTATAAGATTTCCTTAGTAATTAACCCTCAGTATTAGTATTCTCTAGCTCAGCAATTCCCTCGTATGTATGCATGTGTATTCGTGTACAAGACTAGTAAGAGGATTTCCCTGTTGTAAGTCTCCTCTGTGAACCAGGTAATAGCATCTTCATGTGTAGGTGCTAGACAAGTATAGGCTTTTTCCTGAGAGAGATTCCCTTTAGTTCAGGTTTCTTTTATTGTATCAGTAATTTCTCTTCGCTAAGTTCTTACCCTAGCTTAGTTTGGATTCCGGTTAAGTTCTTCAACAGTAAGGGAATCACCTAGCACCAGCTTCAACAGAGTCTTTGTAGTCCGGTTCAGATGTGAACTAGTTATCATGTTGTTACAGTAAAGGATTTAAAGTTCTGTTCCTTAGATTGGTTATAACAAATAAAGTGTGCCAAAACAGAAAAGAGTGATACCTTCATATTAAGGAAACTCCAGTTCCTATTCCTAGCTTTTACAAAGATGACAGCACTAGCATTCAACACCACTTGCAAAGGATAGCTTTTCACTTCCAAAGAGTTTAGCTGCAATCCCTATAAATCCCGAGCCTGCATACACATAAGGAAGAACTAATACAAGAATACCAATTCTCTAGCTACCTCAATTCATTTATAGTTCATAAACTAGAGAATAAGTTTAGAATTCCTGCAATGTCAGCTTTCAATTAGCAACTTAGCTGCCAAGAACACAAAGCTACAATTAAGAGAGTTAGATTGTACATAAATTATAAATAAACTATCTCAACTCAAAGGTAATAGAAATCAGGTAATGCAATTAAGATGGAATTATTCATAAACTCCAGTTCCCTCTCATTTAGGAAGATTAAGTGCTACAATTCCTATCCTATAGTTACAGGAACCTTTAAGATTAGAACCTTTACCCGCTAACAAGGGCATTAGAACAAAATAACTCGTTAGCTATACAGATATATCCGCTTACAAGCTCTCTAGCTTCAAGATAAAGGAATTCTTTGACTCCTTTCCTAAAATAGCTTAATAAAGTAGTTCCTTCATTTGTATTTCCTCTCGGGTCAAGATGTTTTTTCATGAAATTAGTGAAAAGGTTTTTTATTCTATATTTTTATCCTATATAGAGATAGAGTCATCTCATACCTATAATTATTCTTAATTAGAGAATTTGCTCTCCTATCTGAAATGAATGAGAAATCTGTCTCTTTGCAAAGAAATTGAACAAGTTGGATTTCATACCTTTTTTGTAGTTTGTCTCAACGTCACTCAAAAGCAAGAACTAACGGACGTCTCTTGGCTAGCACTTTTTATTGTATGAATTTTCGCTAGTATAGTATAGAGTCTTTGTCTTTCAATCAATCCTATTATTTCTAAGGCAAGAATAATCGGCTTTTTCACCAGTTTCACACAATATAGACACCTGGACCCTTTTAGAGAAAAAGGAAACATTCGAGCTTAGCCTGCAGAGGACTAAAAAGGGGGTTGAAAGTGGATCCTGTAATCTAGAACTTTAGGGTGTTTTCTTATTATAGTATAGGGTATCCCTGGCGATTTAAGTAAGGGCTTTTGGGTATAATTTTTCAATTAGTCAATTACGAAGTCATTATATTTCTTACTTTATAATAATGTTTCAAGAATAGGTAAAGTTATATCTCATTCTGTACCAAATAAGTGCTTAAATATAACGGTACCAGATCCCATCTAGGCCAAAACCTGCTTCTTAAATAAGAGTAAGAGGGATACCCAAGAAATTCCGTTACTAAAATGAAATAAAAGGGTTCGTTAGAAATTACTATAATATCACGATATACCACACAAGAAGGCCAGCCAGGAGTTATCCCCAGTAACAAAATTCATGAGTTAGCAAGAGCTTAATCAAGCTATTTAAAATACAGCCTTTTAATATAGGGTTTCTTATGGAGTTGTAGCAGAAGTTGATAAGGCGCAAATCTTTTTACTGCAAAAGCTTCTCGAATAGACCCTTATATTTTATTGGAGGATAACTTGTTGTCTTTAACGGGTTTTAGTTGGTATTGCTTACTGAAGCTTCCTTTTAGACTTAAAATCACTCGACGGATTAGGTACGATTTCTTATCTACCCCTTAATTCGAAAGAAATGAAACTGGATAAATTTTTGCGGGCTGCTGGGACTAGGGGTCCTCAGTATTTTATTCTTTGTAAACTTTTAGTATTTCATGAAGTAAACCTCTACCAAAAATTTAACAGGGCTAAAAAAGAAGAACTCAGGTATACGTATCTATTCAACTAGAATTGCACAATCAGGTAGTAAGGCCTTGTGAGTTTTAAAAAGCAGAGGGATAAACTCCCCAAGATTGCTTGTATTTATTAGGGTACAGAATTCCCTTTAATTAAAGTAAAATGAAATCACTTATCTTATATAGAAATTCATTTTTGATAAATTCCTCTATCTATAAAATCTATATAAAATATATAAGAATTGCTTAATAGCGAACTTGGAATTGAAATTATATAACAATGCTCAACAAAAAGAACCAAGGTTCAAATCAACTAGGTTGCATTCTTGACGCAAAACCTTCTCTAATTTTAGTTTAGGATCGCAGCTAGCATGAAAGTTTCATTTCAGCAAAAGGGACCTTACACTCTCCGTTTTATATCAAGCCTTGTCTTCTAAAATTTTATATCTACAAGAAAAATTCTCTTTTGTATTAGCCAGGTTCGCCCCTACTCTCTATCCATTAAGGTACGGTTACAAGTAAGCTACTATGCCACTTAGATAGGATTTAGTACTATAGTACTAGCTTGCTAAGAGAGTTACCTAACGATACGCTTTTTCTTTATTGCGAACTTTTAAGTAGGTAGAAATAGGCTCCCGAGTAGTATGCTAAGACTAAAACCCCTATGGGTAAATCCTCAATATGTCAAAACCTTTATGTGACTTATTTAAATTAGTATTGGGTGTGTTTAATAGGTCTCTCTACGAGTGGCAAAAGGTTAACCTCAACTTAGGTGGTTAATGAATATTGTTATATTTGATATCCAGAGGGAGCCGCAAGACTTTTATTACTAGTCTAATTTAGACCCTATCCGGAGAAAGAAATTAGAAAAGAGGGAGGGTCCCCCTAGGAATAGGATAGGTACGGATAAGTAGAGGTTACTTTTCACCATTAGAGGACTATTCACATACGGGTTGGTAAAGATAGGGTGTTCTATTAAGCGATTCTTTGGGATAATGGAATTCTTCTTTTTGCAGCTCTGGATCTAAAAAGGGAATAGGGAATCCTTTGTATAAAATTATAACTTACACTAGAATTCATGGGCTCTGTATAACATTGACCCACATCAAGGGAGTCATACCCCTACTATAAGCCCCGTTCGGACATGGGTTGCTTTTACTTGAAACCTATAAAGAGGATATGCTTAAGAAAGCCCTCCCTAGTATTTCTTATCATATTTTATAAAAAGGACAGAGATAAAGAAGTTCAAGGTCCAAAAGTCAAAAAGAAGAAGTATGCATCTATGCTGTTAGAACTAGGATAAGCTTGATTCTATAAAGCGCAAGCGGCTCCTATGAATTTTATGGGTTTTAAGAACTAAGACTTTGAGGCGAGCTTTTTCAAATTAGTAAAATATCAGCAACAGCGTAAAGTAGGTATAAAAAATAAGAGTATTTAAGTCTTAAAAATTCTGGGTTTCAAGTAATAACCAGTAAAAGAGCTTCCCATATACCATATAGATATTGGGGAGTATGGGGCACCTTCCGGTAAAAAGAAAAGTGGTATTAATTGCCTTTTCAAATATATAATACTACTCCAATTAGGGAGATACCTTTGTACTTGTGGTTAAAGGCAATCTGTTTCCGACAAAGAAACATAAGAGAGGTCTAGGTTATACGAAAGTTAAGAAGGTTAAGAATAGGAGTCTGGGGAAAGCTAGTAATCCGGAAGACTAAGATAAGTAGAGGCCTTGAGATAGGTGTGAAACAAGAGAAAGCAGGTATTACAAAAGGAGGCATGAAAACAAGTAAGATTAAAAAGGGCTCATAAGAGCAAGCTCCGTACTCCTAGCTTTGTTAACCCCAAATTTACCAAATAAATCTGACCGAATGCCGAGTTAAAGAGTTTCCGCTAACAAGGTAAAGGGATCACTAGAAAAAGAGGCCCCGATACTAGCTAGACCGAGGATTGAGCTTCCTATACTGCGCCAATGATACTCGATTCGAACCTTGTAAATCAAGTTCATTTTAGTTCCTTGCTCAGCGAAACCCCTTAACTTCTCTATGACTATGTTACAGTAGCTTATTCTTAGCTAAAGACGCAAAACTTCTATCTAAGTAATTCTCGCTTAAAAACTTATTTACTTTTCTATTTAATCTCGTGTAAAATCCAAGCGCTATATAATTAGATTTTACTAACTCAGACTAAGCATAAACTTTTAATAATTTAAGAACTATTACTTATTTTATAAAAGGGGGGGTTCCGGTTATTTTCCAGACTTTTCCTGTTTTTAAAGCTACGCTGTTTCTGGCTTTTATAGAATCAAGATTTCATATAGACTCTTTATCACCTGCTAAAGAAAGTTTCATTTTATAGGGGATTGGGGAACACTAGTAGACAACTCCCTATTTACTCGGTTAATCCTGATTTTGTTAACTAAGTTAATAAAGGCACATGCACAAGATAAGGAAAACCCCTATTTGTTGAACGAGATTCTTTAGTACTCTTCAGTATAAATTGCTATTTAGTTATATTACTCATTACTCATTAGCTTTTTGGATTAAATTAGTAAGGAAGGATAAAGACCCCTCTTCTTAACACCCAAAGCCTTCCCGAGAGCTAGAAACTCTTACCTATAACTGCTTTCTTATAACCCACGACTTTAACGCTTCCCTTTAACTAAACTCGTTTCTGTCCTACTTAGAAGTTCCTTACTATATTAGTATTCCTTTCTATTTAAATGATTCTGGTTCCTATAAGCTACCAATCTCTACTTTCAAAATCCTGTCTTTAATAGCCTTCCTCAGGACTATAAGAGAATCTTTGCTTAATTCTTATTTATAAAAACAGGGACATGATACTGTACTTTTTCACTCATCAGAAGCACTCGAATCCTCTACGCGCACTTAATTTAAGTTAATAGTCTTCTTCCGGCTATAACATCCTATATTGTATTGTTCTTACGCTTCGGGTTCCCTTGAGAATGGGGGAGTCTTTTACATATAGAGTTTAGTTAGTACCTAGTATTTTATAGTCAAATCTTATAGATAGCTGTATAAGCACTCTTTTCAATATGAAAATGAAACTTTTAGTGCTAAGTTTCTTTATATGATTGGGGGTATAAACCCGGAGCTAGCATTTTGTCTAAGACCTGATATCTTTCTTTTTATGCTATCCTATATCTTGATCTTGGATATAATATAAGAGAATTTCTAAAGTCCCGTCTCTCGAACCCCTTTCCTAGTTATGCATTCCAAGACGGAACCCGCTAAAAAAGACTCGAAGTAGGTAAGCTTGAAGAATTAGCGCTTTGCCTTCTTAGTGCAGTATTTACTTAGCAGACATTCATGACTACTTAAATATTTCAATTAGTAGAGGGAAACCTCTAAGTCTGGAATTAATTAAATTTGTGTATGGAATAAAGACTCTATTATATGGTGGTCTGGATAGGCCCAAAAAACTAAAAAGTTATTGTTCTTTTAAGTATTTATCAAGTATATAAGCCTTTAGTTTAGTATTTCTAAGTGTATTTTGACTAGGAGGACACTGAAGATATTTATATTGAGAGGTCGGTTATATTCCCTGTAGTTAGGATATGTTCCTAAAATCCGAGTAAGTTGGCACCTAATGAGATATCTTGTAGGGTTAACACTTCTAAATTAAGTTACAGTTAGATGTGTAGGGAATATATCGCGTATCTCCAAAAAAACTAATTTGTATTTACATTTTATACCCGGCATTTTTCTAAAACCCCACCCTTGACCAGCACCAGCTAACTCGTGTAAATTTGGGAATTTTTTCAGTTTAGCAGCTATTAAATTTTAGAATTCAGGGCTTAAATTTTTCTAGGATAAAGAAACCGACTTACGAGTATAGCAACAAGTATGCTCTGTGCTAAATCCTCAGTTTATAAACCTAGGGAATCAAAAATAACGCATAAGAAAAGACCCAGAAAACTGCCCGCTCTAGTCTGGTCAATTTAAGGGATCCCTTACAATTTTATGCCTCGGGTTAGACCCACTATGTTAACGCCTTTTTATATATCTATAGTTTGGAAACTAAAGCTACAGCCCAATTTATGGACTACTTTTAGTATTGAAAGAATCTCTTACCCTTATTAATTCTTTATCTTTATTAATGGGAGATTCGCTCTAAAATATAGAGGAAAACAGCTTAGGGCTTGTAAACGTTTGAGCCTCTTTTTATAGCTTTTGCTGGAGTTTATGGAAATCAGAATCACTTAGACAGATTTATTTTGTTCGAGAATCCCTATTCTGTGAATAAAGTACGGGAAATGAACGGGCAAAAATCTTTAATTGATACTTATTAAGAGAAAAAAAAGAAAGGCAATGTCCAAAGAGGCAACCCCGCTGTCAAAGTAGAACCTGTCTAAGAGTTTCTTATCTGGAATCAATCAAAGAGTAACGGGAGAAAAGCCCAAAGAAACAAACTAGAAAGGGGAATCCAGCATTTCATTTTACTTTATATAAAGATATAAAGCTGTAATTGTAATAAAGAAATACTTAGCTAGAAATCGAATACACTAATTTTTGGAGTTTTTTAGGAGTGAAATCCAGGGCCTTCTTGTCTATAGTTTAGTTCAGTGATAACTCGTATCAATATATAATAGGGCAAGTTCGTACCTTACAGGTACCTTTATTCTGAAGTTCCAGATAATGGCCTTGATGAACTCTATACTTTTAAGGCTACTCTGCGTTTCTTAAAATTTCTTAAAGCTAAAAAGCAAGCTATATACTCAGAATTTTATGTGATTCTCTTTAGGAGCTATCTCATTTCCTTTTTTAGATCTCACTAAAGTAAGGTAGTTTCTTATATTATACTGGTTGAATAAAGATTCTGGTAAAAGGGGCCAATTCTTTTTTATATTCTTCTCAGTGGTGGGAATTTTTATAGTGGTACAAGTTTTTTAGAGGAGCGGGTTTCAAGGTCTTGTAAGTAATATAATAATAGGGGTTCCCGTGCATTTGAAAAAACTTCATAATATATTAGAATAAAGAAACGAAACTCGACAGTATTATACCCTAATTAATGACTTAGATAAAGGGAAAAGGTTCCTCCAAGGGTTGCTTAAACTACTTAGGAGTCGTTGGAGTCGTTCTTTTTTAATTGTATGTGTTATCGTTGTGCCTTAACACAGAGAACTTTGTCCCCTTTCAAGGAGTCTGATTTATACTCGCTTAGGAACTCCGAGTTCGATTGGTTATCCTAATAAAAGGATACCTTATACTATAGACTAAACTTTCTAGGAGCGGCGATTCGTTTTAAAGGAAAGTCAGTCTGTTAGGGTAAATCCCACAAAAGAATTTCAAGCTAATAAGAAACACTCTCACAAGTATATAAAGCTAACGTCAATTTGAGAAATAGTGTAGCTTAAGGTTTGTTTCCCAAAAAATAACAATAAGAATTCGAGTGCTTTTACTGCAAAAAACGAGCTAGCTCCTTTTAAGTATACGTACAATTCTAGATTTATCTCTACGTCTCCGCGAGCTAATATTTCAACATTATAAAATATGTAAACCAGATAGGTTATACAAATAAAGCAATCAGAAAGGTACTAATATTATCCTTAGTAAAGGGGCCAAAATAAAGAAATCTACCTGAGACTTCGGAAACTTATATACTTTTACCTTGCACAAGAACCGACTCGACCTAACCTTTTATTCCTTTACTAGTCTGTGGTTTAGCTCTAAGAATCTTTCTTAATTACTAAAAAGCTAACACTTACTTATTTGAACTCATGAAACTTGGGGAATGATTTACCCCCTTTTAACTTGAAAAAGTAGTCGACTTATAGAAACCTTCTGAGATACTAAAGAAATGGCTTTAGAAACTTATATGAGTATTTATAAAGATACAGAATTCAGGGATTCCTGTTCCAGTTATAGGTAAGAGTGTCTAGCTCTCGTTTTAAATAAGGTAATACAAAAATAAGTAATCTCTATAGGGTAGAGTAGCTTCTAGGAATGTAGGCTATAAACAAGGCCTTTTCCTATGCCTTATGCTTCTTTTTTCTAGTAAGGAATTACAAGGTCTTAATTTTAGGTAAAAGTATAAAACCGTACAAGGAAGTAAATAATTCTTAGGCGAGGTTCTTCGAGAAGTTTTCTAACTAAAGAGCTTTTTTTTCTATCTAATCGTTATCTTTTAAAAAGTTTTTGTTGAAATTGCCCTTAAAGTCAAAAAGTATTCTAGTTATTCCTGAAGTTTCTTAGTTAAAGCCGCTAAGTAGCTCTAAAGTACGAGACTGTTCCCGCGTTACCTTGTTGTACTAGGTTTCCGATTCCAGATTAAAAAGGTTTTAGGTAATAGAGGAACTAAAGCTAAAGGGATTTTTTTTCTAGTAAAGAACTTAAGTGAAAGTCTGTTTCTTGCTCCTTGTGGTAAAGTCAATATAGAACTTAAACTCTAGTTTTCTCGCTCAATCCCAGTTAATATGGGTATTAATGCTTCAGTGTTTCAAAGAAGTCCCTACTTACGTGTTAATTTCCACTTTTATATAATAACTAATAGGCCTCTCTCAAAGATCAAGGAAAACTTCCCTATCAAGGGAAACCCTAAGAAAAGGTACAGCTCCTAAGAAGAGTCTTCCTAAGACTAAGGGAGTTTTGTCAAGAGTAAGAATATTGTTCATTAAAATACTGAGAAAGGGTTAGGCTGCAAAGAGTGGGAGGTTTTTTTCCTTAGTTAGAATTCTAGTTAAAAGTCTTTTTCAGTTTATAAAAAGAAAATAGAGAGCAGGTCTAGGAATTTAATGGGAATAAAGTAGGGCTCAGATTTAGTTGTAGTGTAGTATGTAAAAGAAAGACTTGCCCTTGATATTACAAGTTTTTACTGGTTTGACTAACCCGTTCTAAATGTCTGGGACTGGCCTTTAGATAGATCCCTTACTTAACTTTTACGAAATTTAGAACCCGCATGTTCCTGCGTGACCTGTGTTTTGTTATAGCGTCTAAGTAAGAAAGCTCCTTTGTCTTACTATCTTACTATACTATATATTGTGAAAGCTATTTCCTATGTTTTATCTGAATTAAAAATGAAAGAGAACTTGTCCTTTACTCCTTAAAATTAAGGTGACTCTAAATTCTTATCGCACGTTAGAGGTATTTGTAAAGATGCTTATTCGGGGCTTTTAAATCATGATTTCATAAAGAATTCATTCCTTATCTTAATTTTTTTCGGCTTTATAAGGAGTTCGTTACAGGTTTTAAAAGAGTTTACTAAGTAATAAGAAGGGAAGTTGTTGATTTACGGACTTTAAGGCCTGTTAATTAGATAGTTTTTTCCTTAATTAATAAGATAGATCTTTTTTAGAAGAGTTCCTTGTTAAAGAATTTCCCTGAGTTTCTTTGACTCCCAGTATTAAGCTATCTGTTTCTTCCTTAGGGGTTTTAATTACTTACCTTCCTATCTAATTGTTAAGGCCTTCTAAAAGCCTCCTCTGACTTTATTACCTGACTTTGATAATGCCAAAATCCAAGGGGGAAAGATGCTTTCCCTATCCTTCCTTGTAGCTGTAGCTAAACTCGCGCTTTCTGTATCCCCCTGTTTCATACTCTTACCCAGAGCTATACCCCATCTTTTAACTCTTCAAATCAAAATAGATAAAGTGGAACTCTTCTAAAAAACTTCTACGAATTTGACTTTTAACGGAATCTGGAATAAAAGTATAGTACTGGACTTAAACGGGAATCCTTTTAGAGAACTTACTTCTTGTAAAAACCTATTATAGCTCGAGTTTTTATTTCTTTTTCTTTTTAGGGATATACTTCTAGATCCCTAACTAGTACTAGCATTATAAAGGATAACTTCTATTTGTTCCTTTTATCAAAATTAGGCAAGCACTCTTAACGCTTTCTTAAAACCACATAGTTTATCCTATTAGAAGCCCAGGCTTAAAAGCAAAAAATTAGAGCTACTAATTCCGTTAAGGGGAGCCCTGAGGTACCCCATAAAAGTACAACCCAGATACTTAAATTCTCCTCATTAAATTGATTTAACAAGAAAGGTTGCTAATTTAAAATTCTAACAACTGTCCCTTTACTTGGATACTTTGAGAGGGGATTAAAGTCTTATTTTACTAAATACAAAAAAAGGAAAGCAGAGAAGGAGATTTTATTAACTAAAGGGGGCATCTACAGCTAGAATAGGAGCCGCCGAGTATTTCCTTATATCTTTTGAATAATTGCTTCTACAAGTTCTACTAAAGACAGCTATCCAAAAACTTAAGAAATCTTATGAGGGTATATAAACTATCTAAGAGAAGATACAAATTTTTTGAGTCATACCTCGGCTCGAACCCACGACACTCGATACAACCCCTTTGCCAAAGAGACCCGTCTATATAAATGCAACTAAATTTAGGGCTCTTTCTAAGAAATACTAGAAAGGCGTAGGGAGCTTAGTTACTCTTCGTAATCAGGAACTGGTCCTCACTATGGAGTACCCTAAGTCTAATTTAGAACTAATTCGCCAGTTTTAGTCATCCTAGGGGGTTGCTCGAAAAAGAAAATAATAAAAAGCTGTATTAATTCAGGGCCCTTAAATTTACTTGAAAGCCCCTCTTCGAGAGTTAAGCTCTAATAATATATATATATATAGATAATAAATGCGCTTACGTCTTAAAATTGTTAAGGTTCCTATAAATATAGTTAGTCAGTACTATTCTAAGACTTCTTTAAACCGTTCGTAAAGACTAGCTTCAGCCTTACACAAGGCCCAATGAAAATGAAGTAGAGTGTACTTTTTACTGAGTAGACTCAATACCTATGTTATTTCCGTTTGTACTAGATAAGCAGATTTCTCCTCGATATTTCGCAGTGCCCCAGATAGGTATTATGACAAAGACAAATAATTTCTTAAATAGAAGTAAAAAGGATCCAGTATGTGCCGTAGTATATTCCTTCTACAGAATTTTTAGACCTAGTTTCTGGGTAAGTCTATACTGTAGATAAAGCAAGGCAACCCTACTGTGAATATAGAAGGTTCAAACCCTATAATTAAGAACTACTAAAATGAAGGTCAGTAAAAAAGTAACTAAATCCCTTGTTTAGAAAAAAGGCTCTGGGGCAGTTATCGGGATAAACGTCATAGGTACTAAACTTAGGTGCTACTTAGTCTTTAAAAGAACCCTAATAGGGTATAATTGCATGTTAAGGAAAGCTCCGAATTAACTAAATGAATAGGAATACATTACAAAAAATAGAAAACTTCGCAGAAGCAACTCCGCGTAAACAAAAAAGCACTAAATATCTAGCATAAGGGTTATATAAGACACGGAAACGGTCTTATAATTGATTTGACTTTATTTCCTATTTAGGTTCTCTCCTACACAAGCAGGCAAAGTGGGGCTAGTAAATTTACTGCGAAAAAGTTTTAAAAAATTCCCGGGCTTTGTTTATTACTTATTATAGTAATTTATAGTAAATATATATTATCCGGATATCACCCACAAGTAAGAAATTACCCTCCAAAGCATTTGTACGTTTCGTGCGTTATAACACGCCCATGGGTACCCTTTTTTATGTTTTGGTACTTTTTATTTATATTCTTTTATCTGTACGGATAAATTATCTTAAAGAACTTGAAAAGTAAGATATAGTTTGGGGTCTTGGAGTAACGGGGAGCTTAAGGAATATGAGGATTTCTCTAGGGTCTTTTTTTTGTGTTTCGAAAGGTAAAGTATAAATTTATTAAAGATATTAGAAGCGCGCTCCTTAATTAAAGAATTTGAGTATATTACAAATTTCCAGTTAAACGAGGAGTTACTATAACGCAATCTTAGGGTTTCCGGATCCGCCCAACTTCTAAAATTTCTTTATAAAGAATGCTACTAAGACTCTTTCAGTTTACTTTTATGCATATTTATTGACTTGTTAATTACAATAAGTGTAGTTAGGATAACCCAGATCCTTATATTTAGATCAAGGACGCCCATATAAAAGTCAAGTTCCCGAAAAACTTTTAATCCTGTAATTAAGGAATATAGGGTCAATCTTTTCTTTCTTAACTTCTTTCGGTGTCAAAGGGATTATTCTTATAATATTAAACGTTATTAATCATAGTAGTTATATAGTTTATAACTTTCTGTAATTTAAGTATTCTACTAACCAGGATGCAACGACGTATGAATATTTTCAGCTTCTATAGGAGTCTTTTGGCATTCCGTAACAGGACATATAGGAGAAACCCTTGTGTATTAGTAAAGCTTTACAGAGGGCCCGTGATCTAGAGAGAACTTGGAACGTAGGAATTAGAAAGGTATTTAAATACTTCGAATATAAAATTCATAAAATTAGAGTTAGAAGTTTCGCCGGATTAGAACCCCCAGACACCCCGCAAATTTTATACTTATTGGAAAAAGTGTAATAAAGCTAGTAAGATTCGGGAAAGCTGTCCTTTTCATTTTACTGCTCTTTGTTTTTCAAATTAGGATATATCCTATCTAAGCAATTTTAGTGATTGGTTTTTTCCCTGAGCAAGTAAAACCTTTACTTTGTTTCGAACTGTTACTAGTACTAGAGAAATTACCCCTGATGGGGTTGACTTTTTAACTTACTGCTTTGGGATATACAAAGAAGCCACTATAGCTACATATTTGGGTATCCATTCGAAACCTTGCAAATTTTTTAATAAATCTTCATGGATCTACTTCCTTTAAGAGGGCGCCAAAATCTCGGGCTTTTTCCTTAAGTGTGTAATATCGAAGAGTTTTTTATTCTATTCCTGACATTACATTTCGCTTTAAGTTAAGTAAGTGTGCCGCTTTAAAGTAAGTCGTTTTCCAGGTTTACAGGATTTCTGATTCCGGATACTCATAGGGAATAAAGTAACTAAAGTGAATACGTTTCTGGCAAAGGCAAAGAAAGATAGTAAGTAGATATAGAGCTAAAGGAAAGCTTGTTTTCCTAATCAAGTTTTAAAGCAAGGGAGTCGCAACGCAAGGAGTTATTAAAGTTTATAGTAACTCTTCTTTCTCCCAGTCAAGGGTTTTCTACTGAAGGGTTGTTTCTTCCTGACTTCGTGAATGAAAAGGAACCGTAACTCCAATGCAAAACAAAAAAGGAATTAGACTCGTTCTAGATTTACTTAACCCACATGTTCCGGGCTTTCTAAAAGAGTTAAAAAGGGTTGGTTAGGCTATCTTTTGTGGATCAGCATCCTAAATCTAAGGAAACTTTCACCTTGTAAAGCTTTCGCTGGACTTCATTTTACTAGAAAAGCGGAAACTCCTCTTTAAATTCCAATGACACAAAAACTTTTCGCTTGCTTTATATAAATGTAAATTAACTACCTTCTTGGGTTAGTCTTTTTTAAGAAATAAAGTGTAGTAGGTATCACCAAAAAACTAGTCAGTACAACTAAGAAAGCTACAAAGATAGCTCCCAAGATACAGAGTACAGGTCCAGCTTCTAGGAAAGGGCTACAGTAAGTCAAAAAAAGAGGAAAGGAAGTTTCTCAAGTTCCTTTGTTTTCTAAGTTTCTGATTCCGGATTAAGGAATACCTTTAAAGACAAGGTTTCTCTAGTTACGGTTGTTAAATAGGGCATATTAAAGAATAAAAAGAGGGAGCCCTATTACTATGGGCAAGAAAGTATAGGCGGAGTTTTAGTAGATACTCATAAGAAAGAGAGGTTTTATTTCCGAAAGTTGATTTCGTTTTTAGGAGGAAGGGGGCAAAAAGATCTTACTATAGCCATAAGAGTGCATATGACACCGGGATATACCAAAGGTTTTTATACTAAAGACTGGGCTTTCCTCTATTTAAGTTCTTTCTTGGTTTTCCTGTTGTTGAAATCTTTCCTACTTGAAGGGTGGGAGCAAAAAGAGGGAGGAATGAGATCTTTTTATGAAATTGAAGGAAACTGAAGAAAGTGTATTGAATTTCGGAATGGATTTTATCATATAGGAATGACCAGCTCCTAATCCTAAAGTAGAAATGAAATGCTGCAAAAGGAAGATATTCTATACAGTGAATAGTTGACTGTAAATGGGATTATAACCAAATCCGACCCCTTCGATGAGCGATCTATCAAAGATAATGAGTAAGCTAGATTCTAGTGCTCTACCGTATGTAAACTTCCTCGAACGTAGTTAACTCATCCTAACCCTTTAACTCCTTTTTCGATAGGGGGTCTAAGTTCCGTATTAAATCCTATTTCTTTGTACTAAAGTCTAATAGAAACCTGGGTAACTGGGAATGGAGAATTAAACCTTAGGAATTCCTCGAGAAGACTTCGCAGTTCGCGTAAAAGCGTAGACCATTCCTAAAATAAAAATAGAACTAAAACGTATAAGTTACAAAATATTTGAGTGTAATAAACTTCCCTTACAGTAAATATAAAGTACTTAACTCAGCAGCTGTTCAAGGGATCCTTAAGAAATTGAAGAGTTGAACTAATTTAGGATTTACTTTATTAAAAATTTAATTAAGACGGACTCTTTAGGCGTGTGCTACGATTCTTATAGGGTTTCCTGACGAATAAGCTAGGAATTCTAACTCTAAATTTCTTTTTTATATAATAAGGAAAGTAAGCAAGCCTGTAAAAAGCGTAGTGTATTTTTGAACTTTCGAAATATCAGATTCATTATTTGTAAGGCGTATATTAGTAGCATAGTTATGCCTTTAAGCTTAGTCCCGCGCTCGGGTAAGTAAAGAAACCTGAAGAAGAGGAGGGTTTATCAAGATTTAGTATTAACAAAGTCTCACTTTAAGGCATTTCAAAAAAGAGTAGCTCTGGGGCTTCCATTGAGAGTTTGAAAAAGATAGTAGTTCCCCTTTCTTTATATACATGGATTGTCGATAACTTTATAATGCCCTTTCATAAAAATTGTACCCGTGAGAGAAAACCCGGCCTTAGCCGCATGGAAAAACTAACCTATCTATAACCAGGTGATTTAAACTTACTACGCCTTAACATAAAAGAAAGGCCTTCCCCTTTGAGCAGCTTCGTTATTTACAAGAGTGAGGTAACCTATTAAACTCAGAGTTTTGTGTATCTAATACAGCAATTCTTTTTATTAATGATCCAAGTACCCAAATGCAAGAGATAGTCGTATAGGAGAACCGGTGTCCAGAAAATTAAGGTTTGATATAACAAGTTAAGGACCATAAATTATAGCTACTACAGTTAGCTTTTAGACTGTTTCGGGTACTGAGATGCTTTAATTAAATCAAAAAAGAAATTTTAGAAATAGAAACTTTGACTTTAATGTTCGCGTTTTACTGGCTGGCAGCTTGTTAGCTTACTGCGTATATCAAAAAAGCTATATCAGTTATAGATTTTTGGGACTCTCCTTTTCTAATTAAGATAAAAAGAAAGAGTTCTACTCTTTGTAGCCTAGTACCGGTTTCTCTAAAAACAAAGAGTCAAATACGTCATTATAAGATTTACTAGAAAAAAATTTCTATTACTGGGACAACAAACAGATTTAAGTGAGTATTCTAAAATACCGGAGGTAAATAAGCTGTATCAAGAGAAGCTACACCATTTATTCCGCCCCTACCTTTATAAGGTAGTCATAAAGCAGTAATAACTATAACCTAGGAAGCCCTCTTACAGTTATAAGTTTTTCGAAGTAGACTAAGCAAGTTAAGGGAACTAAGGTCTGTCTATATTTTGGAAAAGTGTCCAGCGTGGGATACGTATTATACACTCGATAACTAGTATTGAATAGAAAAGTTTTTAGAACCTATACCTCAAAATAGAATTTTAGATTATAGGACTGCTGACCTTATCACATAGGGAATTGCCTAAGGCCTAAAGTTGCAGTATATCCTAGTAAGTACGTATTTTTTTTTCATTTTCTGAGCCGGGCTTGTTACAAAAAGGATGCCCCAAGGTTTAATTATACAATAGGAGAGCCCGCTTTTTTTAGCGGTGTCAAATTCGGTTTTTAATGCTTCATAAAATAGATAAGTGCAAAGTTCTGCTATTCGAAGAAGCACCCTGTATAATACCTGATTGCTGAATATTTAGATAAAATAACGAAAGAATAGCATACCTAATCCTAGCTTTCACTCTAGTGGATTTGAACCTAGGACTTCTCTTTCAAATGAACTGCTACCAAACGTAAACCCGATTGAATGAGGTCAACTTATAGAAGAATAGTCTTTAAAAAGCCTGTTTACTTTATCTCCTCTTTTTTGCTCTAGTTCAGCATGGAGGATTTCAGATTATGCTGGTATATCGCATTCCATTCTATTACAAAAGAGTCTAATAAGGAATTAACAGCTAAAATGAAGCAAATAAGGCTCCGGAGCCCTCTCTATAGAATCTCACAAGGGTACAAGTTTATTTCCTTCTTGTGGATAATACCAGGTTTCCACAAAGGGTTTAGTTAAGGCTCACTAGAATACTCAGAATCAGCTTTATAAAAGAATTTTTTAGTTGATTTACGTCAGAAACTCAATTAGGGAACCCAAAAAACTTTATAAATTAAAACCTATATCGAAAGTTACGAAGCTCTTGACGGTTTACATTTCGGGCTTTAGGGGCCCTTTTCTTCATTTGCCCTTAAGACTTCCATTTTTGGCCTTTTTCTGAATTAAGTAAGGGATAATACTAAGTCGAGGGAAGTTCCCTCGTTTTATTTAACAACAAGCATACTTTAAATATTAAAAAAGCCCCGTTTCCTAGGGTAGGGGTAACTTCTAGGAGCCTAAGAATATACCCAGCGTTTTCTTTATTTAGTTTTTTTGAAAAGCTCCAAATGAGGAAACCCTGTAACTAACAATTCAAAATGAAAGCAAAGAGAATCCTCCTGTAAAGAAAAAGCACTTGACGCAATTCCCAAGGATTTCTTAGAACTAAAAAGCAAGGAAAATTCCATTACACAATTAACGGGAACCTACTCTACGTTTTCATGCATTTTAACCCACACTTAACGACTCTTCCACAGTTCATCTTACTGATTTTACACGTGGGTTATCTTTCATTAAAAGCTATTTACCCCTCCGGAGACACCCTATAAAATCACTCTAAGAAGAATCCTATATCCTACATATCTATAACCACTCTAACTACAATAGATATAATAACCTGCAATAAGTATAGTATAAGTATTATATACACAGGCTAGGTATAGGGAACTCTAAGGCATTGCATACAGGGGCTCATAAGAAAAGTAACATTAAAATGCAGTCTCAAGTATATTTTATAAACAGCTATAGAAGACTAACAAAGCTATCATGAAGGTAGAGGTACAGATTCTAGCTTTAAGGTATGAAGACTCAGAAGGCTGTCACGGCTATTGTTTGTTTCTAGTAGAGAGGTAAAGTGAAACCAAAAGACTTTGTTACTGAATAGGGATTTCTAGGTGGTATAGGTAAAGGGTGTCTCTGCCTACAGCCCTCCGAGGAAGCTTGTGCTAATTTAAGTTACCGGGAATACCTAGAAGTGAGAGTTTTTTTACAGGTAGAAGAAGGATAAAGCTTACTTTTTTTAGTTAGAATTTTTCGAAGTAATAAAGGAGGTCCTGTTCTGCTCGTTTTAGTCTTTTTATTGATTTTGCATATAAGGCGATCCTATAAAGGAAACCAGGTTATGAACTTTTGTCGTAGTCTAAATCTGAACAGTCAAAAAGTAGAGTTCTACTCTTGAGGGTCTCAATTTCGGGCCCATTTTTGTAAAAAAAGGTAGTCCAGTATAGCGGCAAAAGTCCTCGAACTACATTTCCCCTCTAGAGAGGCTTCGACAAAAATTTTCTATTTCATATAGCTGTGAAAGTTCATTCTTTTTGGGAAGAAAAAGAGAAGAGAGACCTTAATAAGAATAGAACAAGACGAGGAGAGGACACTTGGAATTCATTATCATTATTAAGTCAATATTCTTTAGTAGCCCGGTCACTAGCACTAGTAACATGCTATAAACTTGCCCTGCGTTGAAGAGTCCTATTCGTCTATTTCAATTCCTTATGATAAAGACAGGTGAAAAGGGCACAACTTCTTTAGGTTACAGAAAGCTATCGAACAAGTTGCTGCATAAGAAACAAGCTACAAAGAGCGGTAGGAACCTTTAACACTAATAGAACCACTAAGACTAGGAAGGATTCCTCAATTCTTCTATTTACTACACTTCCAAAATCCAATCAAAGGAGGACTCCTAGCTTTCTCTTTTTAGGGGCTTAAGAGAGGCCCTTCCTTTTTTATTCCACTCGTAGCTTGTTTGACTTGCAGTACCTTAACCCGTGTTATACTAATGCAGAGTACAACCTTACAAGCGCTGCTTTGCTTCTACAAAGGTTAAGGGAGACCCTGTCCTCTGTCCTCTAAGACAAAGTCGGATCTATAATATTAACAAAACAGGATTCAGTTTCCATATAGCTTTTCTAAAGAAAAGAAACTTGTTTTGAGAAAGGAACAAAGTACAAGCAAAAATGAAATAATTAGTAAGTGAGCTAAACCGGAGAAAAACCTTCGAGTTTACGGTCAAGAATTACTTCAACCCTCAATTATTATCGTAGTAAGAAGTTCCGTGAACTCAGATGAGAGATTCTAAAAGTGGGTTTTCTACTTAAGGGGTTTGTTCTTTCAAAAAGGGCTTAGCAGCAAGTAACAGGGCAGGGGATTTTTCGTTAAAACATTTACTTTTATTTATAGAATTCACAATGTTCGGTTGAGCAACATACAATACTAAACACTAAAAAGGGGGCTCCAAGCCTATGAAAAATCTAATGGACCTTTGTTTTCAATTAGACAGTATACTTTGGTAGCTTCTTGATCAGCAGTGCTAGAACTCTAACACACTTATTCCCCTGGAAACGCTTTTCTTTCCAATCTTGTGTAGACAGTTTCTCAAGTTACGGGTTTACAACAGAGCTTAACAATACCCTTTTAAATAACTTAGAGTAACGACGCAGGGCAGTTGTTAATAAAGGAATACCTTACACTTACAAGAGATATTACTCGAGGGGTCCCCGCACGAATACACGGGTTTTATTACAAAACTCAATTTAAGGAATATAAGGCAAATAGTCTTGTCTGGAACTCGAAAGCTTCTCCTTATATACCTAGTATAGTAAGAATCCAGTTTTTGGAAGTTTACAAGTAATAGCATTAATAGGTTTAGCTCTCGAGTTCTCTAGTTGTAAAGTCAATTTAATGGAATTTAGCAAGTCTCGGAGTAGCCAGTCAGCCTAATTAGGTCCAGAATTTCTAATATTTACTATACTAAAGGTGTCAAAGGCTCGTTGCTCTCGACCCATTTTATTGTATGATACCCCCTTTTTAAGTAAGAGTTACTGGAGAGTATAGAATCTTTTATGAAGTCATTTGTATCCCACAAGGCTTGCATCTACAACAAGAGAGCCTCCTAATTTGACTCTATTTGTTACAGATCTAGACTAACCCCGCACTCCAAGGTCTTGTAAGGGAGAGAATTTCTTGCAATTAATACTCATCTTTTGCCCATGGGTTTGCTTAATTCCTTTTGTTCTATCATTTTTATTCTGTTACAAGGACAAAGTCTATTTGATAAAAAGGGGTTGCTTTGGCTGGGTCTTTTCTGATTATCTTAGTTAATTCTTAAGCTCTTGTTTTACAAGGTTGCAGTATTCTAAAGTATAATATAATAAAGCTTCTTAATAGACTTTCCTTCAGGAACTCGAGTAGTTCAGCTATAATAAACTTACTATGAATGCGATTTGAGCCTAAGATCACTGCTTTCTTCGATTTACCAATGTAATTACATAAAGTCCGCTACATTATAAAGATCTTTCTTTATCTAAGTAATTCTCAAGCCCCCTTCTTTTATAAAGAGGAGGCCCTGTAGCATAAGCGTATGAATCCTATAAGTAATGACTTACATTTTTGAGCCGGAGTCTTTTATGCAAGATTTAGAGAACTTTTATTTTATTAAAATTAAGAAAGTAGTAAGGTGAAAGCCTAAGCCTATACTATAATATTTCTTCTATTTCTATACAACATCCCAGTAACTCCACTAGGCTCCAGGAATACATTAGCTACAATAAGTCCAAGGAACCCAAACAAAGCCAAAGTAAGAAGCCCCATCTCTCTAATACAAGTATCCGCTTAGCTCTAGCTCCTAAGAGAAGTATCAAGATATAGAAACAGAAAGGGTATGGTTACAGTAGTATTATAGAGTAGTGCAGAGACTCATATAAGGTATATAGCTCATAGAATTGGGATACAGCTACGGGATAACAAACGGATTAAGAATAAGAGTAAGTTCCTATAAGGTATGGGTGTTCCAGCTAATATACTACTTGCAATGACCTTGGTTTATAAAATAAGGCTTTAAAGCTGTCTAACTTAAATTAAAGGAGTTTCTTGCAAGTTTCCCTAGCCAGTTTACTTTATTAAACTATTTAAAAACTCTAAGAACTTAGAATACTGGGGTTTTCTATAACTAACCGCTCTTTTTGAAAACCCCCTTTTTAACAAACGTACTCAGTCTTCAAATACCTAATTGTAAAAACTCATTTCTATTTACTTAGGAACTCTTTTCGGCTTAATTATACAAGCCTTAGACCTTTACCTAGAATAAGTAAATTCGTTGTTCTTTTTAGTAAAGTCTATCCATTAAATTCAGTTTACAATACGGATATTTTGTTTAGCAAATACTTTAATTATTACTTATGGGACTCTCTTGTAAGGATTAAATTATTATCGAACTTATTATCTTTAAATTGACTCTGTTTATTAAGGTATAATTCCTCATTCGTATTTTATAGAAATTCCAATTACCCTAAATTTACAAAGGAGTTCTTCAAAGTAGCCCTTTGGATTAGAGAAATTAGGTAAAACTTGTGTAAAGATTCCTCTTTTACTTTACATATTAAAAAAGACCCTTTTATTAATGCTTCAAATGTGAAAAACTATTAAAATAAAAAGAATGAACTTCTATAGTATTTGTTTCCTTACTTCATTCAGTAATATTCCGAAGAGCTACAAAAGATAAAGAAGGCATATGTATCCTATTCTTACCCCTTAGTTTAGTTATGTATTCTCCTAAAACAAGCTATAGATATCTTTTTTGAAGGAAGTCATAAAGAATGAATTGGAAAAAAAGAAGTCAGTAGCATTATCCCTTGTTTGTAAAAGACTTTGACTTTTTATATGATACAGATTAGAATCTAGGATATACATTTTATTTTATAAAAGGAGTTCTCCTTATTATATGTTTTTGAATAGAAGGACCCCTTACCACCTATCGATAATTTGCATGAGGATTACTTTGTTACATTTCACTTCCGCTTTGCTAGTGGACATAATTTCCTTAAAAAGAAGGCTAAGATATTTTCATTATTTTATTCTATCTAAAGGAAAATAACTCAAAGACCAGATAGAAGAGGATCTTTTCGATCAAATTCTCAAGATGACTCTTACCAAAGTATTGTACATAACTTTTTAAATCTTACCGGAAATGAACTTAGGTAGCTTCGTCAAAACGTAAACCATCCGATTTATATTCGATGTCATTTTAAAACAAGTTGACAAAAAAGTTACATAAAACTAAAGAGGGATTTTTAACTTTTAAGGATGGGAGGAGTTCCTTGTCAGCTAGAAGACTCTTGAGTGAAGGTATAAAAGCATATCCTAGAAGTGAGGATCTTCTTTACATCGTACCGTTTCCTTAAATTAAGGATTTAAATGAGACTAGCTCCTGGATTTGCAAAATCAAACTTTGAACTGTGTAATTTGTAGAGGTAAGGAATAAATACGAGTTTAAATATCTTGTAGATCAAACCGGATACCTGAAAAGTCCTTAATTTAATACAGTAGGTCAATAACTACCTCGATACATTTCAAAAATTGAAAACTGAAACTCTTGTACTTAATAAAGTTTGTTACCTCCTTATTAATAAGGAGTGAGGTATATACCTAAAAAAAGTTAGTACTAGCCCGGGGTAAAGACCCTTATGTAATTAAGGGGTTTCCAGAGAGTCCCGGCTTCAAGGCTTTCTGTTTTTTAAGGTTCCTGAGAATACCAGGGGTTTAGACTTATATATGTTACTTTGTCCAAAGGCTCGGGCCCTTTTCGTTATATTTCTTTGGAATTGTACTTAAGGATTCCAGCTGCGAATAACTTCGTAACAACCCTGAGGTAGCCCTGGAAATTGCCTGATTGATTTTTTGAATAGCTAATGATAACCAGAAGTCCTTGTAGAAAAAACCTCGTACTCATCTTAGCAAATTCTTCGAAAAAATGACAGGAGTTCTCTAAAAACGGGACAACTTAAAATGGATAAACACAGAGTTTTTGGTTGTACAGTCATCCTAAGGGGAGTCTTCTCGTCTAAAAAGAAACCAAAATGAATTTGACTGGAGGGTCCCTAAAGGGAAAAGAAGCCCTAATGTAAGTGTCAAAAGTATAAAGAAAACTCCCTATAAAAGTGTTAATTTAGTAAAAAGCATTCAAATCAACAATCCTTATTTAATACTTCAACAGCGTACTACCCAAGCTCTGAAAAAGGATATTAAGATTCTAGAATCTACGAGAAGACCTTTGTTTAGAACAAGCAATCTTATACCAGGTTAGCTACACCTTCTCCGTTGTTTAGCTCTCAATATATCTGAAATTCAGTCGAGGAGAAACCCTAAGCAGTACTCTTTTTATTGTCCAAATGGTGAGAACCCCTACGTATCGACAAAAGCTGCCTAAAAGTAAAGGGATCCCTAAGTAAACTTTTGATTCCAGATACTCGGAAGCCCCTAGGCTAAGTTTAATACTCGGGACTGGAGTTTGATATTCCTCTTAATTTGATATAAGTCAACGAAAGCTTTTTGTTGTCAAATTAGTAAGGAAAGGCTCGTGTTGCTATATCTATAGGGATAACTTTTTAATTCTATTTAAACTCAAAGCTCTAGTGCAACCAGAGGTATTAGTTATTGAGAAACTCTTAAGGGCTTATCAGAGTGATTTTTGTGTTAAGTTTCCCTTTCTTTATAGTGCAGTTCTGCTATCTCCTATACAAAACTACTTATAATTTTATAAAACGAAGGCTTTGGGGGTTTTCAACTAATTAAAGTGCATAACTTTTGTTTAACCTTCGCCTTGTGTAATATTTCAAGCATTTTTCATATTTGTTGTAATAACATCCCAATCCCTAGTATAGCGTAAACTGACTAGCTGTAACTTTTTGCAAGTTAGGTTAGGTCAATAAAGAATAAAGTATTGGGAATAGCTTACAATTGAATTTTCCTTCGTATCTAGGACTTTTGTTCCATGCCTTAAACTTTTTTGGTTCATTTTAGTATTATAGAATTAGAGACTGAGAATTACCACTACTCGGGTAGGATTTATACCCGGATATTCTTTAATACATAGTATACCGTAGGGTATTCCTGCTACTTGATAAATCCTTATTAGGACCCAGGATTCCCCCTTACTTTAATTTAACAAGATTCACAGCTAGCTGCCGAAACCCAATTTGTGCCAAAAGGCGGAGGAGGCCAGGTTAACAGCACAACTAAGAAGGGGCCGAGGTTATAATCAAGTCCTCTACATACGTATAATATTTATCAAATAAAACAGCCGGATACGCTCTATTTTAGTAAAGGTTTTTGCTGCTCCACGATCGCAGTGGATAAAAGTAACGAAAAAGTAAGATTACTTCAGAGACTTAGGATCATTCTCGGGCTTCTCTTAGCTTCTAAAAATTTATAGTTAGTGGATTTCTTCTCGAGTTTTTATAGTTGTAACTTATCAAAACAAAAAAGGAGATTTTCTTTGACTTTTAAGGGTTTTGTAAACTTTGTAAGGATAATCTGGCAAAAACTTATTTTTTAGAAATTTGGATTTTATCATATTTATATTCTTTTTATTAGAGCCAAGAATTTGGGGATTCTCGATTTGAGCAGATAAACACAACTATCTTATAAGGATTAAGGCGGTCTTCTATTTTCTCTACTCTAAGTCTCTCCATTCTGTTTAAGGTCCTAAGCTAAGAACAGGAGTTTTTTTCTCAAACAACAAGAGTTATAGCGCTCTAAAGATTCTCAAGAAAATGTAGAAGTCAAGAAGTCCATAAAAAGTTTAGGGTATTGGGGTGTTATGTACTATCAATATACTCTATGGCATTAACCTCCTTCATTTCGTGCAGTCGGTAATATATCTTTATGCATGTACTACAAGGTTTTATTTCCTCATTAACGATAAGAACAAAGAACAGGAAGAATATCCCTTAAGAAGTAAAAGAACATCTGATAAAATGACAATTAATACAATGACAATGAGAACAAAGAGTTTCCTGTTCTACTTGTTTTTTAGGGCTTAGGAATGAAAAGATACTAGGGAATTAGAGCGCTAATGAGTTTCCGGTAAAGTAAATGGAGTAAAGAGTTTTCTTGTCTTTGCCCTTTATAGCTATATCTATATAGAAGAGAGGTTATGGTATTCTAAATCTGCTAAACGAGTAAGATAGAGTACAAGTATAAGGAGTAACAAATTTGGGATAGAGAAAACGGGTATTACAAAAAACAGGGGAGTTATCAGTTCCTCTGATTAAAGTTTCCTATTTGGTTTTGAGGGTTTATGTTTTAGGAAGTTCTAGAAGTAGCTTTAGGCTTTTTAGAATTCATCTGCATTTAGGCATTTTTTAGTTAAAGTTAAGGGTAAGATGTTTCCGTTTTTCCAGCAACTGAAGTAAAGTAGTAAAGTGAAAGAGTCTTTTGGTTTAAAGGCATTTCAAAAGATAAAGGAAAGATATAATAGTGTTGCAGCCTTGGATCTTCCTTAGGAGAGTTCTTTGACGATCGATCAGTTTAGCGGGTTTAGAACTGTATTTCTTGTTTTTGTATTCTGGGCTTCTATTCCGATCTAAGCGGATAAACGGGTGTTGCTAAAGGAGTATATACTTTCGAGAGTTTCTTCCCCAAGTATATTTCTTTGGAAGGTAAGTTTGATTATCTTGTATTAGTTCTTCTAAGCGGATTGGATGCAAAGAACTGTTTAATAGTTTAGAAAGAGTCAATGGATTTTGTCTTCTAATGGGTAAGGGTGGATAAGAGAGATTCAGAATTCTTTATAAAAAGGGGGGGAAGTTCCGGGATTCTTTTTTATAGAATAGAAATTCTCTAGACTATAGTTTTTTTAAGCAAGCTCTATTTAGTGTAGCTCTTTCTGAATTTAGATATTTTATCTTCCTAGTCTAGTATTTCCCGGATACTTTAACTTTAGGAAAGAGACTC
This sequence comes from Pelargonium tetragonum, assembly GCA_036897445.1. Lineage (NCBI taxonomy): Eukaryota > Viridiplantae > Streptophyta > Magnoliopsida > Geraniales > Geraniaceae > Pelargonium > Pelargonium tetragonum. Next base: position 7,344 of record JAYMTL010000104.1, on the reverse strand, counting down.
ATAATTCTTTATCTTCAGAATTCTTATCTTATGTAGCACTTGTTCTATTGGAGCTGTTTCTTTAGATATAAACCCTCTTTCTTACTAAGTTCCTGTATTCATTCTTAAACCTGATAATTAAGTAACTATAGAAACTCTTTTTTTGTATTAATTGGAGCTCCTATTATAGTACAGCGGAGGTATAGCCAGAACGAACATGAATTGATTCTTAATCTTAAATTCTTAAAGGGGAATTCCTATTCTGCTTCAGCTTTTAGGATTCCAGGTAAACCGAGGAAGGGTTAGCGCGTTTCGGGGTTTTCAATTCCTAAAGTTAAGATTTCTGGTCTTCAAAGTGTAAGGTTTACTTTCTGGAATATACTAAAATGACCTAACCTCCTAAACTAAAGTTTACTCGGTAAGAAGTACTCAAAAATCTTCTAAGTTCATAACCTCTTTAACGATAAAAGCATTAAACGGGAGGAAATTCTCCTTAACAATCCGAATACAATTAGAAAAGAAAACTTATAACTCTATAACCTATATGAATACACTAAAGAAAACTCTTTATTATATATCCATATTTCCAAAGCTACAACTAATACAAATACCAAAATATAGAATAATAGTAAATCCTTCTAATGAACAGCTTTTCCAGCCAGCCATTAATGAGACTAGACTCCTAAATTCCGTAGATGGTATAGTATAGAATTCCTGATGAACAAGGCAAAGAGTTTCTAGATCTTTAAGAAGGGTCCTTTATAAGAGTATGGGAAGTCTCAATTAAAAGGATTTTTACAAGTCTTTAAGGTTATGGTTATTCGTACAGTACAGTAATAGGCTTGCTGAGGAGGATTCGCTTTCATGTCCTTAGTTTCTGGGATATAGTCTTCTTTGTTCTGGGTTTTGAGATTCCTAACTAGTTAAGTTTATAGTATTCCTGTTCCTGTAATAAGTAACTTAAACTAAACTAATTGTATTGGATAAACTAACACTTTGACCTGATATTCATAGTACTTCCCTTTAAGATTTCATCTTCTAGTCTAACTGGGATAGCCGCTAAAGGATTCTAAGACAGAAGATTATCTCTCATGTTATAGCCGGCAAGAGACTAAGAATTCTTAGTTCCTGATAAACCTGATAATAAAAAAATAAGTAACTGTAACTATTTTTAGGAAAGAAAGTACTTATCCGATTCTATTAGTTGTTATTTAGTTTGGAGAGTCGGTTATCTTTTAAGAAGAAAAAAGGTCTAACTAATAATCAATTGGAGGAAAGATATTAATGTTACTATAGTATTCTTGAGTATGATTTTTTCTTTTTTTACTGTATAACCAGTACAAGTTCTTTGCTTTTAGGGTTTCACACGTTCCATCATAAGTTTCATAAGCTAAGAGGATACTGTAGTCTTATATTGGGATTATTCTCTTATTGATGAAGATTAGCTGCAGTCATTTGCCTTAGTTGCCTTAAAGTCATTTCCGGTATAAGGAATTATTCTGTACGAGGTATGCTATTCTCGTCTCAAAGTACTTTATATAATTAGTCCTGGAATTTCTAAGTCTAACTAGGTCTGTTTCAGCTAAAAGTAAGGAGTCTACCAGTTCTCAAAGACTTCAGGAATTTCAAGGTAAGTATCAGAACTTTCTATTTAGCTTTCAAGTTCAAGTACAGAGTTTCCAGTAAGGTATTCTAGTTCTGAGTAAAGCTATTTCATTAAAATAAAGGAGGTCTATTTCAGAGTAGGGTAAATCCCAGACAGAGTTTATGGGTTGGTAAAACCTTACAAGACAGGTACTAGAAGATTTTAGGGGTTCTGAATCTTCAGTTTGCGGGTATAGATAAGTTAACTAAATCTTAGGAATATAAAATAAAGTAGGGCCTTTCATTTTCCAGTAAAGAAGTTTGAAATTTTTGTTGGCTGTCACAGGTGGGTTATATATTCTAATACTACATAGTGCCTTAACTTCGTAAATCTTTACTTTATTTACTCGGTAAGATAGACGTATCTATAATTTTCTAAGGCTTAGTCCTCCTTGTCGATAAGCTACAAAGGCAATGAGGTAATGTAATTAAAACACTTAAAACAATCTATACAAACTTTAGAATAGAACACACATGAGTCTCTCTTCTAGTCTAGAGGGTTAAAGCTCCCAGGCTGTTAAGACATAAAGGACTGTACACAATAAAATACAAGATATTTAAGGCAAAGCTGCAGAAGTGGGATAGCCTTTCAATCAAAAAGATTTTTCTATTTGAGTTTTAGGAAGGTTAAGTCCTAGGTTTTTTTCAGCAGTCAATTTGTACACTTTATTTTGAGAGTCGGGTTTTTCTGGTCTTATAGTGTACGGGTTTCACTATTATTATACTTTCAACTCTGTAAGACTAATTCCTCCCTGCATTATAGCACAAGAGAGGGTATTCCTTAATAGAAGACAACTATAACACTACTTCCTAGCTCTATTTATCTATAAGCTAAATACAGTAAGTACAAGAAGAAGACTTATACACGATATCTCTAGCTCTAAAGGGGTATCTCTCCTAAGAAAGCTCCTGAGTCTCTCTATTTCTTCTTCTCCAAATTTTACAATAGAAAGGTATAGCTCAATCATAAAGAGATGTTTAGCAGCAATAGGAAAGAAGTCCTAGAAAGGAAAGGTTAAGAATAAGAAGTCTAGAGAAGTGTGAAGTTGAGTAAGTTTTTTATGTTTTTTTCCAGGGCAGTAAGCCTTTCTTTTTTGTTTTAAAGCCTGTATTTTTGGGTTCTTTATAGTGTAAGGTATTCTAAACTTCTTAATACTATATTTTATAACCTCCTAACCAAGAATGGTTACTCGGTAATAGGCTGTCTAATCTTTTTAAGGTTTATCTGCTCCCGTGTCAATAACTCCATAGGACAAGAGGTCCCTTTACTGGAGCTCCTATTCCTATGCATCCCCTTTAATCTAACAACAAAAAATACAGTTGCAGAAGAACTCCCTTAAAGCAGGGAAGTAGATATACAGGCAAGAAGAGGAATTCTCCTTAAGTTTCGTTCCCCCCATCTCTAAGCAAGTGAATCTCATTTCTTTTTAAGTCTTTCTGATTTAAGTTAAAAGGCAGTTGCTTTCTGGATGTCATGCTTTTAGGATCTGGGTATAAATTAAATAGAGAATTCTGAAGCATAGTTAATAAAGGTTCCAAGGCCATTAATTTACGGAAATCAAACGATAAAAGTTTCCAGAAAAGGCTTTACAGGATTCGTCGGTGTTGTTTTAACGCGTGTAAATGGAAATACAATCAGTTTTTTTAAGTGTAAAGTGTTTACTTTAGAGTTTTCAGTTGGAAAGTTTTTCCAATTTTGTTGTAGTTATAGTTTCTTTTTAATGTAAGTAGTTATACTCAATACACTAGAGTTAACCTTCCTCCGTAAGACTTCGGGCGGTAAAAAGGATGTACTCATTATACTAATAAGGTTTCTATCCTCTGATAAGAACAGGGGACAAGAGGAAGTTTACTTAACACTAGAACAAGACTCTAGTATAACAAACAAAACTTTTAATAGTAGAATAGTAGAGTAATACAACTACTAGGAAGCCTATAGGATACTATTACTAATAGAAACTAGTACTAATTCATAGATATATAATAGAATTCCTAGACTCCGCTATCTGTAAGCAACAAGAAGACAGGTGATATCTCCTTTAAGGGTTTAGCTACAAAGACTAAGAGGATGATAAAAGAGGTAGGATCTAGGAATTTATAGGTTATCCTGTAAAGCAAAAAGTTGTAGTAGCTCTAAAAGATTGTATGAAGTCAAGTTGAAGTTTTTTTCTTGTGGAACTGGGTAATTTCCATTCAGGATAGTCATTTTTACAAGAAAGTAGTTTTTGGTAGAACCGGGTTTTCTATTTCTAGTTGTAAGGCTGGCAAGAATTTCTAATTATTAATCTTAAGGGGAACTTTCTTCATGCTATGCTTTTAGGATTCCATATAAACCATAAAACTGAGTAGATAATTCAAAGAATTCTAAACTAAACAAGGGCTCAAAGACCCATTATCCATGATATTGTAATAACAGGGAATCCACTATCCTGTCTATTTAGTTTTTCCTAAGCAAGATAAATCTTGCCTTATAACAAAAAGTACTATAAAGACTATAGAATACAAAACTTTACTAGTAACAATACAGTAGCAGCTCTGATAAGTACCGGGTATCTCCCTTAGGATAGGAAGACAGGTAATACCAAATATCCAGAGTAAGCTAGAGAAAGACTAAAAGTTAGCTCTGAGAATAGAATATAGGATACTGCAAGGCTACCTTTCATAGAGACATAGATGGAGAAGTAAGTCAATAAGCAGTTTTACGGGATTAGAACCTTGCCTTCATTCCGTTAGTGTACTCTGGTTAAGGCGGTTTTTAACGGAATAAAGAATTGAAACTAAAGTCCTGGGCTGAAGTTCATTTTTTAAGTCTGTTTTTGCTGTGGTTATAAATGTAAATGTACTCTCTTCTACAATGCATATTAACCTTCTTCGGATGTACTCAGGCGGTAAAAAGGATTTTATCTATTTACTATTAAGTTTTATCTCCTCATTTTTTGATAAGAACAGAAACGAGGTATTCTTTAAAGAAGTTCCCTTTACCCTACAGTATTCTAATCTCTAGAAAGTTAATGAAAACCCTTTAGAAAGTACCTTATTCCTTATAATTGTAGCTCTTCCAATCCAATATTCATAACGGGTTGTTAAATTAAGAATTTCTGAACAAGGCATAAGTTTTATTAGAAAAAAAGTAAGAAATTAGAATATAGATAGGAAACTTCTGAGTCAAATGTATGTATCCCAACACCTTAGGCAAGGGAAGAAATTATAATAACATTAGGTTTGCTTTAACGGTAGACTCCTTAACGATATAGGAATTCCTTACGAGTTCCGGTTTAGGTAATTTAGATAACAGATTTTGATTCTCTGAACCCTTTGAATATAATAAAGGAACATTCCGATGTCTTTACAAACAGGAGCAGGGTTTTACAGGTTTAAGAGTTTTTTAGCAAACAAATAATTCTAATTCGAATTAAAGAAAGCCTGCTTTTGCTTTTAGGGGATTCCGTTGAGAACAAAAATGAAAGTAGAAATTTCTATTTTAGAGCCTATTTTCTTTTTAGTGTAAGGTTAACAGTACTAAAACTCTCATTTCGATAAATACATAAGGCAAGATGAATTATCCTTAAAGATTTTAGTTTAGAGCTTTCCCCTATCTCTAAGTAAGTCAATCTAATTTCATTTATTTGTAAGTCTTTCGCATTTAAGGTTTTGATGTCATGCCAAAGTACAAAGATAAGGAATTGAACTATAATTATAGGTTAGTACAAACTAAGAGGTCCCTTTAATTAAAGGATATTTTGGATATAAACTTTGGGTTATTCTATTTATTTTATCTGAATTAGTGAATTCTTTTAGTTTTAGGTACCGTTTCTATAGTTAAGATTTTAGAAAATAAGCTAAAGTCATTCTTGTTTTTAGAGCCTGCAATTTGGTGTCATAAAGGTGGTCTTCAGACTAGAAATAGGACTCTCTATTAGTCGTATTATAGGAATATAAGAGAACTCTTAGCCCATTAATATTTATAAGTTGTATACTGTACCAAGTAAAACCCGAAATCCAACGATGGACATTCTAGTCTGCAAGGTTGCTTTTCCTTAGTTAGTAGGGAAGGAGCAAGAATTCCATTCCTGAAACAACTTAAAGGATCTAATTATTCTGTTGGTGGAAAAGACTCTATATTTTGCTGGAAATTGTATTCTTTTGAGATTAGGTACTTACTATCTGAATTCTTTTCGGTGTAAAGGAGTTCAAGATCTAATGGATAAGCCGCTAAAGGAGATGCTTTTACAAAGAATTGTTCTACTATCATTGCGAGAGCTCTTCTACTAATAGTAAGCGCGGATAGAAGGATGATAATCTTTAAAGAAGTTTAAGATAGATAATCTGGATCTCACTTTCAGGTCTAGGATAGCATAAACCAGATATAATATCTTTCTTAGGACTGAGAATTCTTTTGTTTTTTGGAATATACTGAGGTCTGAAAAAACTCTATTTTCTAGTTGAAGTAAATTCTTTAGGATTGTACTAACCAGTCCTTTTCGGAGCTGTTAGCTTTGAACCTAAAAACCCATCTTAGCTGTCGGCTGCTGACGGCATAGTATTGGATCTATTCTATCCTCTGTCAACTTATTAGATTTACAGAACCGGTATAGGACATTCCTTATTGTACAGAATTTAGGCTTTAATTCCTAGGAGTTCAAGAATTGCTTCAATGAGTTCCTGTTTAGTAGGTATTCTTTGGGTGCTAATGTCCTTGTAAACGAGCTGGCAAAGGTGATAATTCAGAATTCCTAGGATGGGAACCCATTTTAGTTTAGTTATAGCTAAAGCAAGGACGTTTAAGAACCTCTTACGTCAGAACCCTTTATTAATTAAGTAACAACTATATTGATTGTTTTAAGAAAGTACCAGTATTCTATTCTTAATCTTTTAAGGAGGTTCCTGATAAAAAAGTAATTCTAGGTATTTTAACTCTTTTGTATTCCAGGTTTTGGGTTTCTGTCTTTTGCAAGGTGGTAAGGCCAAGCAGCTATTGATTCTAAGAAAATGTGTTCCTTATTCAGCAGCAGCTTCGACTTCTCACTCTAACAGGAGCTTTTTACTATTTGGTTTGTATTGCAAGGCTCGTTTATCCTGATCCCGATAATTCAGTATAGCTGGAAAGGATCCTACTAATGGAAGCATCTCTCTAGAGTTTAGGTATTTACTCAACTTCTGCGTATTCTTATAGATGTTCTAATGTTTAAGCGTTAGGAGACTCATAATTCTATATTTTAGAAGTTCCAGTTACTTAAACTATAGGAATTGTAGCGCCGGTAAAGTCATAGCACTTGTTCTTGAGATTCCTAAGAGTTTGGAGTTTATAAAAGGTGTCAATACTAATTCTTGGAGCTAAAGAGATTCTCCAGTTTAAGAAGTTTAAGTTTAAGATAGAAACATAAACCGGATTCCTGGGATTGCAGCTAGGATGTATTCAGAGTTTGGTAATTTGGATAACATAAGCATATTCTTTTTCTTTCTAGAGTTTAGCTTTCCTTTGAGAGAGTTTAGGATAAAGAGTTTTGTAAAGCGAGCTTGATAATTTGTATTCCTTAACTTGAACCGGAAACCCTGTTGGGGTTGCAGCTTCCTTTAATTAAATAAAAATCGCTTATATAATGAAAGTACAAATCAGCTCTTTACGTTTCTTATACAATCTCTAGGGTATTTGGGAGGGTACCTTAGACAAAGTAAAGTAGTTAGATCAACACTCGAATTGTGTTACGGACAATGGTTCTA
>JAYMTL010000103.1:0-70825 GCA_036897445.1 Pelargonium tetragonum | reverse complement strand
ATTAATACACTATAAATAAAGCATTCTGATTTTAGCAAAGAATTCAAGGGTTTATGCTTTTTATATAGGGACACAAGAACGTTTGGTATTAGAGTTGTAGGTTGCCTAACTAATATACTAGTCTTTTTTTTTGACTTCGTACAGGGGTATAAAAAGGCTAGTGCAATCACTTATTATAGAGAGCCCCTTTTATGGGACTCTTGAGTTCGAGCTCTGCTACTAAAAAATCCGTAATAGAGTAATATCAAAGGTTCAAAACGCTTCAGTTTCGCTAGATTAGCCTTTGGTTTTTGTGTAAGTAGGATTCTTTCCACTTTTATTCACAGTTTGGTCATCAACCTTCCTAGAGGTTTCCTTGAGAACAACTTTGGGAATAGAAGTACAACTTACGGATCTAAACTGATTTTTAGAACCTGACAAGAGGCTTCATTTTCTTCCGAAGAGTGAAATAATTAATAATTGATAATTTTCAATGCCAAAAATTTATAGTGTAAAAATGAAAAATTGAATTTGGGGATATTAGAACCTTTGAATGTCAACATTCCATCCATTTTATTAACTTACCGCTTGGCCATGAGTATCAACCCGGATTAAAAAAGCGTAAAAAATCTTTAGAAAAAAGCATCCCCTTAAAAAAGACAAAATGTCCTAGGAAGTGCTTTTTCCAGAGTTATAAGTTTTTGTTCAAATCTAATAAAGAGTGTCCCGCTCGGCGATACCCTACTAAGCAAAATGACCCAGATTTTTATTGCTATAGAGGACCTGTGCGCATATGCTAGGAAAAAATTTTATACGATATGAATTCCTATTAAGGTCTACCCTATTCATTCAAAGGACTTATTCTACTGCCTTGCCTGCCGCTTATGAGAAACAACTTGAAAGTAAACTCCTAAAAAATTTCTCTGAGCGGAAGCTTTTTCCGGAAAGATCGGAAGTTTGACTAGAAAATCAAGAAGTCTTTTTATTCCCTACAAGAAACCGGAAGTGAATATCCCTTTCGTAAAGGAACCGCCCTTATGTTTGGTTTGAGCAGCATCCAGTAAAAAGGAACACTTTATGGGTCTGTAATTCCTTGTGAAGTCTTTCATTAAAAGTGTCGCCAAAACTCTAGATTCATTCTGTAATTGCAGCTCTCTTCGACTTGTAGTAGAGATTTCTGTTTAAACAATATATTACCTCGGGATTCTAATTATAAAAACGGACTTCGGAAGGAGGGGCCCTTTGGGAATGTGATAATAAGATATACTAGAAAAAAAGCCCCTATACTTAAGACTTAGATTAGGCTTTTTTAGACCAAAGTCCAGAAGGATAACAATAAGGAGCCCCTTTCTTCGTGTAGGAGGCTTTCACTTTTGCCCTGTGTGAGTACAAGTTTTCCTTTTGCTGGGGTTCGTAGACAAGCGAGATTTCTTATTTTCTAGGAGATTTGTTCCTAATGAAGTTTTTACTCTTATAGGTTCATTCTCTACCCAGGTGTAAGCTTAGATAGAAATCCTTAAAAGCGAAACCTAAAAATCCGTAAGAAATCCTGTGAAGTTGAATACATCTCTTTTCTTTACTTTAGTTAGTAAAGATTAGTTTTCAGATAAGTACCTCCATTGTATAAGGTGACCGAGTCTTGCCAGAAAGTCAAGGTATAAAGGACTCTAATTTTACTATTTGTTAAAACAGAAACATCCTTATAGAAATCCAATAAAATGCTATATTTCATTTCCAGTCTTCCTGAGTCAAGCAAGTTAGTAAGAAATAAAACTCAAAGAATTTCACGTAATTTTATCTACCCAGCAAAAAGGACTTAGTTTTTTTACTAGAGTTAGCAAGGAAGCACAAAGTGTAAACCCAGGGATTTCCTTTTGCAATTTCTGATTCCCATAACTTATAAAGTAAGCTCTATAAACAAAACATGATATTAAGAGTGAAGGAATTGAGAACCGAGGATCTCCTTTTTGCATAAAACGAAATCTCTTTTACTGACATTATAATCACAAAACTCTGAAGGAGTCTAAAGGCTTCCTACAAGGTACTTTTTAGTTTAGTAAAGCTTTTCAAGATTGCTTTCAGTTAACAATTCCAGATAAGCCTTCCGACTCTGTTATGTTAAGGAACGACTTACTAACGAATCTTGACAGGCCTGTCCAAGGCTGCTTACTTGATAGGTGCTGCTAGACATAGTAAGTCCCGGATTAGTGGGATGTGGGATAGTGAGAATCTCCTATAAAGGAAATCTTGAACTACTCTATTAAAGAAAATTCGGTTAAAAATATGAAATTTTTGTGTAAAGTTTTGTAGCGCTAAGCAAAGCGAAGCAATATTGCGGGAGCGGGAAATTTTCTCTGTCAGATAGGGGGGTTGCCCCTCATATCATATAGTTCATTTCTAATTGAAAGTGCCGATTAATTTCTATTTTCTTTCATTGAGTTTCTTTCATTGAGGTGTATAAAGTGAACTTCTGTGCTTGGTTACTCGTTTAGAGCTAATCTAATAGTATTCGGGTAACCGGAAGTGGCAGGGTATTATAAATCAACTAGAAGAGAATCCTTGTACTTTGTAGTTCATAGCTTAAGCTCCAGGGAGGTGAGTCTTACTATTTTTAGACTAAGAAACAAAAAAAGAAAAGCTAAATAGAATTATGATAGCTACAAAAAAGAACAAATTTAGGAGTCAATCTTAAAGTCTAAGACTAAGGATTACTTTAATGAAATAGGTAATACTGTAAGAGTTCCAGATAGTTTAGTAGCTTATTCTACGAACCCTGAGTTAAGAAAAACTTTAGATAAGTGAGATATTCTCGTTCAAAATTGATTTTTTATGCTTTTCATTCTTATGTCTATAAGAGTGACTTTTTGCAGCATAATCTTTCATTTCACAAAAATCTCATTTATCTATAGTAATTGATAGCTAGGAAACAAAACTCTTTTTAATAATAAAAATCTCGCAATTTACCTCAAGTTACAACGGAAAAGAATGTTTCGTGAAAGGTTTTTGGCTAGCGCTTTTTCTGAATAAACAAAGTATACACTGTATATAATATTCACTTTAATTAGCAACGTGGAGTTTGACGGGGACTTAAGGGTACTCCTATATGCAAAATCACTTGCTTCAAAATGAAGAAGTCAAGTGGAAGACACTTGGTTTACGCTTTTGATCTTGTAAATCCTTGCAGTATAGAGCTTCTTAATTTAATAAAGAACCCCTTTGTATACCTCTTTTGGTGCTTTATAACTGCTTATATATAAAGACCCCTACTTTTTTTCAAATTTTTCGTGCTTTTTTTAACATATATTAGATTTCCGCTTTCATATTCAATCTCTTCGTCGGGTTCTTGTAGCTTTTTGATCCACTTGGGGTTCTACCAAAAAGCGTACCGTAGTTGTAGATTCAAGGGATTCCTAAACTTTAGAGGAAAAAAGTAATGGAAAGTTTAGTAGTTACTCTTTTTGTCCAGATTAACAAAAGGGATTCTTTCCTAATAAGTGCTGAGGCACCGAAAACAGGACTAGAAGCTCGATTAGAAGTCTCATGGATGCTTTTACTTTCGGATTCCGGGGTCTCTTGTTGACAAAAGGCTTCCCATATTTCTGTGGAAGTCTTCTTTAGTCAAGGGATACGAACGAAAGGGGAATCAGTTACATATTGTACAAAGGGCGACAAATCTTAGTAGTATATCTATCATCTATCTAGGCTCTAATTGTCCTATATTCATGGTCCAAAGAATTCTATAAAATCCTGGTCAAGTAAAAGCCGGTAATAAGAAAATTTCTACTAAATCCTAGTTTCCTTTTTAGCTGGATGCCCAGTAAGTAATTATAAGCTAGAAGGAATTCCAGAATATAAGGTAAAGGAGTTGCCCGTTCCCATGTTTCCAAGTATCTCCTAAAGTCATAAGAGAACTCTAAAGCTAAAGAAGTAAATTAAGGCCTGCTTACTTTTTTCTGTTACCTCTAATCTGGAATATAGAAAAGAAAGACCCAATTTCTTAAAAGCCTTTAGAGAAAAGTTCTTCTGATATAACTGGGAACCTTTTTATAGAGTCCCCCCTGCTTCAACTGGGTAGTTAAGCCCTTGTTTATTATAAGTCTATAAGTCTTAGGAGCTCTCTTCTTTGTTTGTATTAGTTCATTACTCTTAGCTTAGGATTAGGAGAGATTTCTCGGTATAGATAGGAGAGAAAACCTTCTCTTAATAAAAAAAACTTATAAAGTATTTCACTCCATAAAAAGGACTTTCTTTTTTATAGTTCCTACGGGGTTTAACAAAGGGATTCCCTATACCGAACTTAAAGCAAAGAGCTCCTAACCTATCTTTTCACTTTTGTAAGAAAAGGGTTGCTCTTTAGAAGAAAGCGGAATTTTTATGTTAAGTCGACTCTAGTTCTAATTAATCACTTCATTTTTTTAAGTGATTTAAGATCATTTTATTGTAACAGCCAAAGCCTTTTACTGAGTCTAAATCTTAGGACGGGCATATAGTGAATCTTGATATAGCAAGTACTCAAACAGGAAGAGTCTTCTTTCAAAAAGTTTCTTTATCCTAGGTTACAAGATCTATATCTATAATTTTGACAATCGCGAGCACCCTGATTGGGGTTGAGGGCAACACCTAAGAGAGGTAAGCTCACTTTTGAACTTATATCCAGAAAAAGGAGCATGCTTGCTAATAAAGGCTTAAGCGCATACTTTTAAGAGAAAGGAGTTAATTACTATCACAGGACTTGAACCTGTGCTATCTATCTATTTAGGTCCGTGCTCTAACCACCTACTTTAAGTAATAGTAGACAGGAATGGTATAACACTATTATAAAATACACTATAATATAAAACAAATTTAACATGCTGAGATCCCTTTTTCGGAAGGTTGCCAGCTACAAGGTTTAGACTGTTCTTGCGTTGATACATAATTTGTTACATATTCCTTTTTTAGAGTATGGCCATTTCCTATAAATGTGAAGTCTTTGCAAGAGACCACAAAGACAGAGTTTATGTAACCAACTAAGGTCACTGAAACGAGTCTTTATACCGTTTTTAATGAACTTTTCGAATCTACCTTACTTACTTTTAAAGGAGTGAACCCTAAAAGATCTTACATAAATTTTCTTTCTTTAGTCTACGGGTAGATAAGTACAACTATAAGGGCTCCTTTTTTTCTAGGATATGCTAAACTTACTTTTTAAATTAAAAAAACTAGGATACTGCAATACCCGTTTCCAATAGAATAGCCTCAGAAAAGCTTTCAAAGTTCAATTAGTTACTAACCCCCAGTCCCTATCGGCGGAAACTACTTTATCTTAAAACTTACTCTTTGTTTGCATATTGATATAATTTTATAAGTAGGGTCAGATCCCTCTAATAGAAGTTGAGTCTGAATTCAACCTTTCCTTTTTTTGCTCAATCAAAAATGAAAGAAAGTTTTTTTTATCTTGCTGCTTGTGAAAAAATTGAGAGTCTTTTCTAATTAGTTCAATAAAAGGATTCACGCATATCCTAGTTTTTTAGTCCTGGGACGTATAAAAAATCGAGCTATCAGATTGCTGAATTAAAGGTCCTTGTGCTTTTTCAGGGGTAGCGTTGTTTAGGAATCTCTTTACTAAGATGTGGTTTGAACCAACGACATACGACAACTTACGGGTTTCGTTACCACTAGTATTAAAGTACGACTGAATGTAACATGAAGTAGTATTGGAAAATCAGTCTTAGATGAGGTCTTACTATAGCTTCAAACTATCTAGCAAATCTCTATTTAGAATCCATAAACATAAGACTCAAAGAGTTTTGCTTCTGAGCGCTAATCTTAAAAGAAAATCCTATATTTGTACTTACAAAAACCTTTTTACGAAATCCTTAATCTATTCATTCGAAATTTCTCTTTTTTTCGATGATAATCTAGTTTAGGCATTATAAGCTCAACAACTACTCTTATAACCAAAAGGAGTGCCCGGCAGTTTAAGCATACCTTAAGACGAAACGAGGTAAGAAATTTTTTTTATTTATTCACTTACTCAAGTTCTTATTCTTAGCTTACTAAAGATTTTAAGGTTATTTTGGTAGGTTCAAGTCTTGTGATCTAATATATGCTTTGCTTATATCTTTTTTTTCTGTAATTGTTAACATCCACTCATTTATTAATGACTCTTTTTTTGTGAGTTAAAATCCTTTTAAAGTCTTAAATTTTAGTTTGAGAAAAGTGCTAGGGTAGTTTCAAATATCCTCATAAGCCGAGATTATAATATCTTTCGGTCGGGTATTAGGATACCTTTTTAATAACGTTTTTCTTAAGCAAAAGAATCCCGCATTCTATGCTAAGCATCATAGGTTTACCAAAACTTCTCTTCATTTCTTTTAGTCATACTCGGAGTTTAGTACAAATCTTGAGTTTCAGTCGATCGTGGATAATTTTGTATTGTCGTATTAGATAGCAAATTTTTGGAGTCATAACAAAAAGCCTTACCTATTCTTTTTATAGAAGACTCTCGTTTTAAACAAGGAGCTCAGTTTCTCTCCCTCTTCTAATCACTCTTTATTAATGATAGCTTTTTCTCTAACCATTACGGGCATAGGTCCTGATATTCATACTTCTTAGTTGTTCCTCTAGGGCTGCGCTATTAAATAATATAAAAAAGAAAGGTATAAAGTACTACTTTCTTAGTCAAGCTAAGATAATAACTTAAGTAGAAAGAATGTTATTCTAGTGGATATCACAATTAGAAAGACCCCAAGCCCCGTAGGGCACACAAGTTTCAATCTAAAGAGTCAAGCGCGGACCTAAATTAAAATAGGTTCGAATGCAAAGTGAATTTATTAGCTACTTAAACCTCCAATTTAAGAGAAAGCTTGAACAGATATCCTCTAGAATCCTGGATATGGAAACTTATAAAGATTATATAGCTTAGCCTTGTAACCTTGTATCTTAAAGGCTTTCATACTATTTATATGTAAGCTCTCTCCTTTCCTTTTTATATTTATATACTATTAGTAGTAACTGTATAGCCGATTAAAAGGATTTACTCTAGATCTTAATAATTAGAGTCTTCTTTTCTATTAGACTTGGCAGCTCAGTGGGCTCTTTTTAAAGGTATCTATTATACTTCATCTAAAACTACTCCAAGTTCCTTGAGCCTATAAAAGAAAGTGCTAAAAAAGTAGGCATGCTTTTATCAAAGTTTTGATAGGGAATTTTTATCGATAGGGTCAACCCTAGTATCTTTTTTAAAGCATAAGAGCCACTAGCCCTAAATTTTATACCCGCGCAGAAGCTCTAATTATAAGTATTTACTTAAAAAATATGGAGTGCTTTAACAATACATATTTAGTTTTAGATCGGTCGGTTTATACCTCCTGCTATTCCTATAGTCTGGTAGCCCTTTTTTGTACTATGCTTACTTAGGAAGATTTTGGAATATTAAACATTAAGAAATCCCTTATATGTAAAACTCAAGGCCCCACTTAATACTCAGTAATATCTAAATTTAGTATATACCCAACTTAAGTCAAGGTAAGCACAAAGTTTTAAGGGTAATATAGTCTTTTTAACTTAACTATCCCTCTTTATAATTGTTATGCTTTATAAATTGCTTTATATCAAAGAAGTAGCATAGACCTTGTTGGAGGACTCTCAGATATGAATTCCTTTAGTTATATACTTTTAGAAAGAAAGTTAGAGTTTTATACTCGTATTCCAGGTCCCAAGTCTTCCGAGTAAGGGATATAAAAAAAAGCCTGAGCTTTTCTTTTTCGAAGTTTAAACTAAGTTGCTGAAAATCCTTTCCTTTTTCGGGTCATACACAGTTCGATAGGGCGCATCTTTTACTTTTTGTATTCAGAGTCTCTAATATTTATTTATCTTTATGTAGCAGAGCTAAGGTATAAAAGTACTAAAAGGTGAGACGGTAGGCCTGGAATTTAAGGTTAAAGCCCTCCCAACCAAAAGTTCTTGTGAATCATATATATAATAATAGAATTTTTTCTTTTTCAGTACTCGGACTTCTTTTTTATAAAAACCCTTTTGGCGTAAATTTTGAGGGAGACTTTTCTAGTAATTTATTAACTATTTGCTTTCTTTTTCCCTAGAAGGGCTCGCTTTTCAGAAAGTTTTATGGGTCATTGGTGCAAGAAAAACCAAACCCTGCGGGGGTATATTAAAAAAAGAAGCCTAAGTTCTAGCAATAACATCAGGGTTATTCCTTACTAAATTTACTGAATCCGCTTGAAATCCCGTTTAGAATAAAAAGCTACAAAAAAGGGTTTTGTTATCGGGCATTTGACAACGCCAGTATAGACGCAGCTTTAAAGACTCCTAGTAGACTATAGGGAGTAAGCTACAGAATAAAGAAGTACCAGTCTAGCTTTTAAGAAAGGTTGACAGATACAGACAGACTAATACAAGGAAGTACAAGTATAGCTAAGAGGACCCCCCCCCAAGAGTAAGATACAGATAACTTTCTAGCTAAAGGTCTTTTATAAGGAAAGGTTTAACCAAAAGGGAAATCAGTAAATAAATCAGCTTCCGTAAGTGTTAACAGACAGCCTTAACAACTTTAGTCAAGCTCCTTTAGAACTAAAAAGGGAAATGGGAAGAAAGAGGTAAAGTGTCCGTAGCTTTTAGTACAAGGGCTTTTTACTTGGCAGGACTTTAGGCGCTTTTTAAAAGTAAGGTTTTCAGGGTTCTTTATTATTTAGCACAGTTAAGTCATTCTCATTTAGTTGAGGTGTCTAGCTAGTAAGTTATAGTATATGGTCTTTAGGAGTTTCTATTGTATATTGGCAAAGAAACTGTTTCATTCTCCTACTTTAGCTTAGGTTTACTAATTCTAATTGAAACGAAGGAACGGACTTTCAAAGCAACCCCTTAACCAATTTTCAATAAAGCTAATCAAAAATGTTTAGGGATTAGATCGAACCTTGCTTATGTTTATATCTAGAATGGCGCTCATGTTGAGTTTTTAAGTAAGGTGTTTGTTTTGTTTCTCCGTTTGACCGAATTAGCGTCCTTTTTCTTTATTATTTTCAAAGGGCTTAGTAGAGCTTAAGAGAGAAATCCGGTTTGACAAGTACTTTCTTTTCTAATACATACTAGAACTCCTACCCTATAAATACAAATACTACAAAATTCCTAAACTATCTCTTGAAGAATTAGAAGAATCCATCAAGCCTCAAAAGACAAAACTAAACCTTTCTTTATTATGATTATGGAGAATTGTAAACCCATAGAACCCATAAGAGCAACTACTTAACCAAGGAATTTCCAGTAACAGCTAAGAAAACCCGGTTGGGCATGAAAGTCAAAAGGGCCCTGTTACTACCCAGAAGACCCTAGTTTGGGTACCTATTCATTTTATTGCTTATGTGAACTAAGTCTTGTATTCTTTTATATCTGCTTTTTTGAAAGAGACTCACTACTTGTTAGCTAGATCCTAGATCGGTAAATCAGAGGCAGGAAACCTTTCATTGAATACATCTGACCCAGATTTTTCTCACTTATAACTTCTAAGATAAGAGGGAAAATAAAGAAGCAGAGAGCATAGCGGTCAGTCAAGGTCGTCCCTCCCTAACAGTACAAGAACTAGAAATCCTAGACTCAAACTAAGGTAATACACAAAACAAGAACTTTAGTACTTTCGGTAACTACAGAGTACAAGATAAATCTTGCCTTAACAACTATAGAACAAAAATTTCTAGTATATTTCATACCAACTAATAAAGAAAAGGAATATAATCAGTAATTTATAGAATATATAGATACTCCTTACCTAAGTTTCCTATGGGGAATAGATTAGCTGCACTAAGTCCAGGAAACCAGAAGCTCCATAACAAAAGGACTCCTAAGACCTAAGATAAGACAGGGAATCAAGCTAGGACCTGTAAAAGAGGTATAGCATCTAAGAGGACTCTAGCTCATAAGATAAAGGATAGCAATGAGAAGAGGTTAGTTACAAAAGTCAATACTAAGACATTAAGTCAGTTCATTAAGAGGTGGTGGTTCTTTGTGTTATGCCTGTACTATCTATAATTACTACCTGCTTCGCTAATGCCCCCCCAGTCGGTAACATAGAAACTATCCCATCCTTACTAAGCTCTTTTGTTAAAAGCAGGTGGGATATACCTTCAAAAAAACTCTCTATAGCTATCTATGAAACTCGAATTCATAATAGAAAACTAAATCTACTAAAAGAAAGCCTTAGTAAATACTAACAATAAGGTGAGGGCCTCTTTAAAAGAAAGATAGGTATAGCCCATAAGAACACTAAGAGGGGTCTACGGATACAGAATCAGGTACTGAGTACACTAGCTACAAGAGCTACTGGTGTATATGCTCCTTTCAAAAGAAAGAGGACCCTATAAATAAAGAAGAAACTACTTTTAGGCCGGGCAGCCTCGGACTCTTTGGTTTGGTCTGTAACTTCAGTCTATTTTCGCTTTATTTCCGGGACTACAACAGAACTAAGCTTTATAAGTAATATAATACTGAACTTAAACGTAATTTAGGTTTCTTTTCTAAGACCAAAACCTGCGAAGTAACACTATAATTATACCTATCAGAAAAGATTGATAATTTATAGTTTTGGTGAAAGCACAACTGTTCTTATGATAGCTAAGATTTTAGGTATACCCCATTATTCCGTACGTAATATTATTAGAGTTTACTTGATATATTAAGTATATAAACTAGGTTTAGCAGAATTATATCTTTCTAAAAGGCTGCCTTTTTTAAGGCTTTACCGCGAGGATTTTAGATCTACACACGCTGGTGCCTCTATACTAAACGCACTTTCCTATAGCGAGAAAAAAGAATTTTAGAATATATTCAACCTTAGAATGAAATATCTTAGGAAATGAAGCAGAGGGATTTAAGTAGATCCTAATTAAAAAGAAATTTCATTTTAGTAGCAAAGATTGCTGAAACAGAAAACTACCCTTATAACTTAGGTTAAATGAACAAATCTTATGGGCCTACTAAGGTTAACTTCAAAAAGAATGGGCAGGTTACTGGGCAAAATAGAAAGTCTTTCAATCTATAATATAATGACTACGACAAAGTGTTTGAAATTAGAAAACTTTATATATATATATATTGATAGGCTTGCCGCTTACTAACTACAAGGTTAATCAAGGAAAATTTTTAACATTTTTGAAAATGAAGTAACAAATTCCTTAGCATAGAGTAGAACAGAATTCCTTCCGCTTTTACAAAGAGTTTTTAGCAGTTTTTTTTATTTTCATTTTTGCTAGTTCCAGCCAATTTCATTCTGTATTTGGCAGTAGAACCCTTAATAAAGAAGGAGTGTTTCTGCAGAAGTACGAATAAAAAAGGGCTCTAAATACATACAGGGGTTTCGGACATCTAAATTACCTATTCTTCAGTGTTTCTTTCTAGGATACTCTAATGAAGTTTAGTATAAAGTAATATAAATGAAATATCTACTAAAAACTTTGAAGCTATAAGTTCTCGATCATATATCGGGGTACTAACTCGCAAGTAACTGCAGAGATTTCCTCTAACTTTTTAGTTTTTTAGCTAGCTAATAAGAGCTAATCACAAAAAGGCATTCCATACAGCTTTTACTTATACCTTCTACGCTGTATCTGATTGACAGGTTGACAAAACCCCTAAAAATTTTTGAGGATCCTATATATAAGATAATCCGGGACCTAAGAGCTTTTTCCTTGAATGAATTAGATAATTATGAAATTACAGAACTAAAATTCTATACTAGGAGTGCCCTTTTTGCCCCAAGAAAGAGTATCACTGCAAGTCTTTCTTGCTCTGGGTATTAAGCTTGAGTTAATGGGGTTCCGGGGTCTCTTTCCCTTATAGAAAAGAATTTATAAGATTCACAACTCTACAAACTTTCCCTTACTACACTTTTGTATTTAACAAGTAAAACTCTAGTAAAAAGGACGTACAAAAACCTAGCCCCTGTAAATCGAAAATATCAAAGTCAAAATCTAATTTTGTTCTAATAGAATTAGAAAACGCACGGATCTCAAAATAGAAGTCCCAGTTTCATTTTATATATATAAGTGTGGAGCGGGAATATCTTCTAGGCACTCTACTTAAACAAAAAGGATACTACTCATATAAGAATACTGGAGTCCTCTTTCTTTCCTAAAAACTCCCTCCTAAAACCTAAAAGGACCCCTTCTACTAGGTAAGTTAAGAGTATAAAAAGAGAAATTCGAGCATAACTAAAGGATAACAAAGCGCGAAAAATTATAACAACATGAATAACTACCTATTTATATAAAAGTAAGAAAGAAGTCCTTTTTCTTTTATAGAGCATCGAAAATTTATAGTTTCACTTTAAAATCCAAAGCTCTAGCCTAGGACTTAGGTTTACTCACGGGTTTGCCTAAGCAAAGCTAAATAATTGCGCAATCTATACGAAATAACAGAAGCGATTTTCTTTTCTGTCAGGAGTGCCCCAATCTGGAACTTTTGAAAGGTTCACAATATGTTCTTATTTATCCCTTAAACTTTCTTCTATTTCCTAACTTCTTACCGGGTATCCTAACTCTCTTAGTCGTTTTTGGTGCAGTCGATTCTAAATTTCTTCTCTTTTCGTTCGTTTTAAAAATATACCTTTATAAGTGGTTATCCCATAGGAATTGACTTTTAGTGCTCTTTTGATAAAAGTATATAGGTTACTTTGTAAAGAGCTTAGTCAAAACGGATTTCTTAAGAAATGAAAGACTTCTCCACTGCACTTTAGCTATATTATATACAAGCTTTTCCACAAGGTACGGGCCCTTTGCGATAAAAAGTTATAAGTAAGAGAGTTTTGATATTAGTCAATATATGAATTACTAAAGCCTTAAAGCAGGTTTTTATATACTTTATACTAGATACACAAGAGCGCTCGCGCCCTCTTCCTTCAGAGACTTTCCTCCTTATTTAATTAAAGCGGTATTTCAACCCCTTCTTGTTATCGTGTGTGTAACCTAATTTTTTTTAGTGTTGAGTATCTTGACAAGTAAAAGAATAACCCTTGGGTAAATGAAAGGGCTGCCAAGTCCTAAAAAGAAGCCTGGTAATTTTATAGTAAAAGTTAACTTGTAAAACCCGAAATACGAGATTTTCTTTTAGAGCCTTAGCCATAGTATTTGCACAAAGCTGAGATTTAAAAAAGAGTCATTTACAAGGATCTTTTTCATTAGAATTGCTCATAAACCCCTTATAGGAAACGGGCCTAATTTGATCCATTTTAGCGGACTTCCTTATAGGATCCCTTTAGAAAGAGACTAAAAAGGCGCAGAAGCTTTTAAGTTTGCTAGTTCTATGATATGAAAAGAAAAAATCTACATAAAAGTCCTGTCAGCGCCTAGTAGACTCTTTTTTATTTGTTTTGTGAAGCCTAATATTCATGAAAAATTTTGATAAAAGAAAAGCCCAGGCAGGCGGGGTAGACCCCTGAAAGTCCGTAAATGTGGAATTTTGAAAGTAATCGATATAAGACTCTCCCTAGTCAAGTAGAGGTAAAACCCGCTTTTAGAACAGGAAATCTCTCGAAAGATTCGGTATTGAGCATTGGAAGTGCTTTTAAGCGGGCAATCTCGTTTTTCTTACAATACTTTTTTAGGCGCGGGTACTTTCAAAATTCTGTCTAATAGCCGAGCTAACAGAAGGTTCTCATTCAAAAGGGGCCCTTAAACTCAATTTCTTAGCTAATGCTAGGCATTCCGGGCAGACAATAGACTTTGATTTTAGGTTTAGGTGTAGAGAGGCTTTACTTTCTCTTTACTCTCTTCTAATTAACAAAGTGTAGGTCATAGGAAACTCGATTGGATCTTTCATTTCTAAAGCTGTCGTGGGGCTATAACTTGATAGGGTTTTCTGAGGTAGTAAGGCCTATTAATATAAAAGGGTTTTACAAAAGCAAGTATTATGTAAATAGGATTTTAGCGTTGTATGTAAAAGCCTTACTTTATTTATAAGTTTTCCTTTTTTGGGAAGCATAGCATAGTATAATATTGATTGACCTAGAACCAGAAACCTATAAGAGATACTGACTTTGAATGAAAGACTTTCGCCAAAGCTAAGAAACCAGAACCCTAGGAGCAAAGGAACAGGCATCAGACTCCTACAAACTATACCTATCAAAGCTAATAGAAAGGAAGGCCGATCGAATGGAATAGTGCTAAAGTTATTATCCATTGTGCCCTTTTCCTCCGAATACCTACTCAGTTGTATATTTTGACCTATTGAGCACTATTTCTTTTTGACTTTGTTTCTTTTGAATTGCTTCCATTTGCGCTTTACATAATAGACTCAGAGGAATCCCTGCTAGTTAATAAACTTTCTAACTCAAGCTTTTGAAACAAAGGAGCCCTTATAGTTGTACTTATCTACCCGTAATTAGGATTAGGAATACAGATAAAACCAAAGCATGCTCGTTCTTACACCTAGAAAGCACTCCATTTGAATTTAGAAAACCTTAAAGTCTAACCCTAAACTCTATTAGATATAATAGAAGCTAGATTCCTTATTTGTTTTGAAGATTCTCTATCATACCTAAATAGCTTTGTTATATATCTTGATACCGGCAGCTAGTATTACCTATAAAAGGGAAGTTTTATCTTATAAGTCTTTGCGGCTTCACTAAAACCAGAATAAAATACAGGAACATGCGAGTTCTAATCCCACAACACTTATAAGGAGAATCCCCTGCAGTTAGTCTCTTATTATCACTCTGATGAAAGATGCTAAAAGCTTAACATAGCTACTAATACTAAGACGGAGGTTTCAAAGGATCCCTTTCCTATACTAACTTTCAGGAAAGATTAGAAATAGACTTAAGGCTGCCGTCAGACAAAGGTTCTAATCTCATAAGACGAATCTAAGGCTAAGAAATATATAAACGAATAACCTATCTCTCCTTAGAGAATCCCTTCAAAGATAAAAGAAAGAAAATAGAAAACCCCCTGCGGGGCAAAACCCTAATAGGCCTAAATTGACTTATTATGCAAACTTTAGTGAACTTACTAGTAAAAGAAAATAGGAGGGGCTTGACGCCCGAGGGAGGATAAATAGAATATAAAATAACACACGTCTATACCTTTTAATTAATTGAAAAGTCTATAGTCTACCTGGAATAAATAGCATTAGCCAAGGAAAAACTTGCGTTTAAGTGTCCGTCTTTTTCAAGGCTATTAGTAGATATCCTTAATCCCGAAATGAAGAGATCCCTATTTTTATAAAAAAAAACATTTTATGCACTAAGGTTTTGAGCTCTAGATCTTTACTCGAATCTAAAAAGACCAAAAGCACGGGTTTTAGTATGAGTGCTCAAACAAAAGAGTCCTAATAAAAGCATTTAGAGTCTTTCAGCTGTAATACTCGCGGAACTCCTGCTTGTACTCTATCTTTATTATAAAAAACTATAGACAGGCGACTCTCTTTATAATACGAGTTCTAGGGCCCCTCAAGATAAGCTTCTCAAGAGGCACCCGGGTTGCACGGTTATAAAGAGGGAACCTCAGCTTCATCCTAATACGCTGTGCATGCTCCTATCTAACTCCTGATAGGATAATTAGAGCAAACGGCACCCACCCCTAATTTAACCCAGTAGGTCTCGTCATTCTAAGAAATTAAAAAGGATTCTAAGGTTTCTTTTAATTAAAAAAAGGGTCGTGTATGATTTTTATTTTAAGGATTTACTGCAGTTATATATGCCTTTTCCTTTGTAGATCCGTTATAAAATTCATACTAAAAAGTCTTACAAATTATTCCCTATCCTAGTAAGAGTGGGTCAATTTACTTAAGTCTTAAGTGGCATATATCCTAAGGTTTGTATGAATGAGCTCTTCCATAGGGGTTAGGGAGGGGCCCTATAGCTTAACCTATAGCTTAATATATTAGTAAAGTGAAACTCTCCAGGATCCCTTTGAATAAAAAGAATCCGCTCTCTAAAACAAGTTAAGGTTGAAATTGCCGGGTATTCCGTGCTAGGAGCATCGTACTTAGGTTCTTTTAGGGAAGTTCCAGTATTTTATTGTCTCCACTCCTATTCATTTTGGAACACAGGATTCCTTTCGAAAAGGAGTCTTAAGAGACGATAAGCCAAGACTTCGTTATTTAAATATTAAGTTTTAAACTTATATTTAACAAAAGCCTACAACAGGGATTCCTTGTTGTTTAGGCAGTGCTTTGAGTAACTAGAAATCCTTTAAACTCTATACCGTTTATTAATTTATTAAAAGGGGAATGAAGATTTCTCGAAAACTCTTGCTTTGTAATAACACTAAGCCTATAATTAATAATTAATTGCAAAAAAATCAACTCCTCGGAACTTAAGAAACCTACTTAACAAAAAGCAAGCTCAAAATGAAGTAGGAGCCTTTTTTTTATCATAGACTACTACACTCCCCTAGAAGTCTTAAGGCGATTCAGTATTTCAGTATAATAAGAGGGTAAACTCAGGAATAAAACCTATGTTTGACACATGTTTTGCTACACCCAGATTCTTATAAGGATAGGTTAAAGATAGGAAACCTCTTCAAGAAGGCTCCTATTTCTAATAAACTTAAGGCTCAGTGCACATGAACAAGTATTCATAAAAAGACTCCCCTTATCTGACCTTGACTTCGAGAAAACTCTTCTTATTAGAGTTATGAGTTGATTGAATTTGAGTTTTTACTATTTTCTGGCTTAATTCTGTGTATACCTGAAAGTCTAGCTTATTGCTTATTAAAAGCAGTCCAATCCTAAATTTAGAGGTTCAAGTCCCATTTTAAAGTTATCATCGACTGGTAGTCTCTGGCTAGTGAATATCCATATTATGGGCGCCCCCTACTTCTATTAGGATATTAGGATTAAAACCCCTTTCTGGATAGAATACTAATATACGGGCCTAGGTAAGACTAGCAATACAAAAACTACGTACTATATTATAGTATATTCGATTTTCAGTTCCCCTAGAGAGCTCTTTTCTTTTAAGCTAAAATTCATTTTTAGGAACCGGAAGTTCGGGTTAACTATTCTATTAAATTAATCTTAGTATGCTTGTATTTTTGTGATTATAGAGTCGCTAGTTTTAAAAATGAAATGTATTAAGGCGGGATGCTCTTTACAAAAAAAGGGGGATAAAATGAAAGATTCGAGATTCCAGAGGGGAAGCTAATCCTTACTGTTGACTTTTATTTAGAGGATCCCCGTTATATCACTATCCAAAAGAACTAGCTAATACTATTAAGAGTTCCTCTTTACTAAGTACTCCGAACTTTCTAAGGTATTGCCCTTTTTTGGTCTCTATCCGCAATCCCCGGATTTAAATAGTAAGGAGTCCTGAAAGTTAACAAGATCTCTTAGATATAAATAAAAAAACCACGATGAAGGATTCGTCTCAGACAAGAGCGGATTTTCAATCTTTATTTACCTGATACGAATTTGTATGGAATCAAAGCTAATAGCAACACTATCTCGTTCCAAAGTTTCTTGGTTGTTTCGAAAGAGTATAATATACTATAAATTTTCATGATTAAAAAAACTTATTATAAAACTTAAATAGCCTTTTTTTCTATCCGATTAATGCTTAAAAAAAAGACCCTTGTAACATCCAAAAGACTCTTTAAAACTTCTAACCCTTTATATATTTAATAATTCCTTACTTAAAAAAGGTTCATACTTCTCTATTGGATACTACTATTAAGGACAAGACAGTTTAGATTAGAAAAAAACCGAGATTGACTTGCTTCAGGAATTCTTACTAATTAATATCTACGGAATTAGAGAGTCTAATGCTAATGGCTACCTACCGGCTGGAAACAGAAGACCAATAATTAGAGTTACCTTAGTTTTTAGATTTATTTAAAATAGTTAGAAATACCAAAGGAAATTAGTACCTTGAAAATGCTTTTAACTGACTAGCCTAGCAGAAAAAACATAGATATCTGTTTAATATTATATAATTAAGCGCTTACTTGATATACTGGACTGACACAGCCCTCACCATAAAGTAGTTACTCTTTCTTTAAAGGATATTCCCTCATGTTCCCTGGAGTTTCTCGTTTTCTTTTAGGATACTAACTTAGAAGAGTACAGAAATACGTCCACCGAGTGAACTACCCTTGTTTACGAGGTTGAGTCATTATAATATATACAGGATAGACATACTTACACACAATAAGCCCAGAAAAAAACTCTTTAGTTCAATTTCAAGATTGGCGAGCCTCTAAAACACTTCCAAATTCCTCTCGTAACACAAAACTCTTTCACTTGAGTGCATACTCCTAAAAGAAGAGAATCCCCATTTACTTAAAGATCAGAAAAACGGCTCTAAAATGAATAGAAATTCCTCAGAATCTAAAAGGAAAACCTTCAACAGGAAATTCTTTAGCTTGACTCATTTACCATAGCATGTCCTAGCTTCCATAAGCAATAAGAGCTTTAAACTCCAGTCCCTCAAGAAAAGGAATTCCTACAAATAAAAATTATTAAGAACTATAAGATTGAGTAAAATAAACCAAAAGCCCGCAGTTTTCTTGAATGCCACTTTATCCATCCGCAAGTATTCTATACCTTGACCTTGAAGAGTTATAGACTTTGGAGATAGAGTCGATCTTTCCTATGTTTTAGAGAACTATACCCTTAGGACCTTAACCCAGAATTGGATTTGCAGGAGATACAAAAAGACTTGTATTACCTTCAATTAAACTTAGTAGTTTTCTAGTTTAGTTGTTAAGTAAGGCAAGATTTATCTTGCTTTTGTACTTATTGGAGGATATAAGCCCTATGAGTAGTACATCCACCGCGCGTAGTGTAACGAAGGAAGGTTAACTCATAATGATATATCAAGGTAGTACAAACTTACACTAGGACCAGCAACAACCCCCCAAAAGAGGCTGTAAAAGACAATTTCTTTCTATTACCTTACCTAAGATTTTTTAACTATCGAAAAACAAAACAACCTAAAAGAATTTCAATAAAAACAGAGCAGGAAAAGCAAAGCTCTTAAACTTAAAATAAAAAAGTTTAGAACTAACACAGCTCTAATCTTTATATAAATATATAAATTCTTTACTTTAGAATGTTTAGTCCTTACATAGTTTTCTAAATTCCTTGTATTTTTATCTACTTAGTTTAATGGGATCCTAGCATGAAGTGAAGAAAGCTGCTTACCATATAGAACTCTACCTGTTAAAGTAAAAAACTTCCGTAGATTACTTACTTTGCTAGAGAGACAGGAAAACTAAACAAGCAAGAAAATCTTTCATATTTTATTAAACCTGAAATTAGAATCACTAGTCCAGACCTAAAACTTTACTTCTGCCCTAGACTTAGGAAAGCTGGAGCCTTACCTTATTAGCATTAGGATTGGGCATACCCTTTGAGAGGAGGACCCTAGATAAGAGATAGATAGTTTAGTAGTATAGGGAGATTAATAAGGTATTAGTATTATTGGTTATTACTTCTTTATTAGATAGTAATAGAATATTTAGAATAGTTTTCTAGTATGTCAACCTCACATTGTAACCTGAGGGAGGTTAATACATTATGTATAGTATACTGTAACCAGCACCAAAAGAAAACCGGGCTTCTTTAGCCTTAAATATCCTTCCACTAAACAAAACTAAAGGACATTGTAAAAACTTCTTTCTGAAACTTCCCTTAATTAAAGAATACCCTTTCCAGTTAAAAGAAATATCCAGTAACATCTACAAGAAATTCCACTTTACTAGAAAACCTAAACCTAAAATGAAGCCTAAAAGCAAGAGAACTCCTTACTTTACGACCTACTATTCTAAAAAAATTCAAGGAGAAAGAAATCCTATTAGTTAGAATAGGAAACTCTTTTCAATAAGTCCAACAACGACTTAAGATTCTTATTAATACAAAGAAAAATTCCTTCTTAATCAGATTACGAATTAATTAGATTCACTTGCTTAAAAGTAAAGAAAGCTTACTTACGAACTAAAAACAGATATAAGGAATCCCCCTTTAAATAAGGGCAATTACTACCTTGGAAATTTAACCAGAATACCCAGAATAAGGCTAAACACTATATCTAGCTCTAGAGTTCCGGTACCTCTATTTATATTATAACTCATTAGATTTACTATAGTTATAGTTCAATTCATTCTTTAACCTTCTTGTTCTTGGAACCTTTACACTTTGCTTGACTTGGTGTTGCTTCTTTTGAACTAGACTTATAGGAGCTTTAGGTGTACGAGTGCAGCGATACCTATTTGCTTGATAGCTGTACTTGTATTCCCTGTCCTGATAGTATCAGATTTGTAGTGTTTCAGATAGTTATAAAGAGTCTTACTTGTTCTAGTAATAGTTATAGTATTCCGTTACATAGTTTTAGAGTAATCGATATTCTTTCTTAGATTGTAATGGATAGATTCTCAAGGATTCTTAGGAAATGAATAAGAGACCCTTGTTCTTATCATTAAAGAGGATAGAAACCCTGTAGTAGAAAGAGTACATCAATCTACCAGACTGAAACTTAGGAGGGAAGGGCAATTCTTAGTATTAGAGCAGCTTACACTCTGACCAACTACTACAAATACTAAAGTAGACTCTCCTAAATCAATTTCCTGGACTTAACCCCTGTTAACACTAAGTTGAGACGAAGCCCCTTCTCCTTTTTTATATAATTCATACTTTCTTTATTGATGTTGTTATCATAATTTTAGAAACTCGGCTAGCTCTAGCAACCTTACTTAAAGGAAAACTTTTCCTTTTACAAAGGACTTTAGCTTCTGTTATTTTATCCCTAGCATCCTTTTGACTAGAACTAGAATCAGAAACCTGGAAATAAGCAAACTCCTTAAAAACTTAAAGGATAACAAAGTATTCTGTCGTCAATACTTTGAAAATATGTTAACTAAATAAAGATTTATTACAATAACCCTTAGGGGGTTCCATCTATCATCCTCTTTATCTATAGTTTAGGTACTTCAGTAAATTTTGTACGAAGCTTTTAGAGCCCCCTTTTCCAGATGTTTTAAAAACCCTTACTTTATATTCTTTTATATTCTAAGGACTTATAACCGGATACCGAAAACCCTTATTACTAAGGTAAACTACTAAACTTCATAGGAAAAGACTAGAATCAGCTCTTGGTTTACCTTATATTTATTCCATTCTAACCAATTCTTATTATAAACTGCTTGCTATACAGAAGAGCTCCACTTGCAAAGGACTTCGCTTTCAACTGCTATTGGCCTAGAATGCTCAGAAAAGCGAATACAAGCTAAAGCTTTCCTAGACCTCGCAGGTGCTACAATTAATTCAGAGAGTAACTACCTAAACTATTTATTCTAGAAAATGGAATATCCGGGAACTCTTAAGGATACAAAAGCTACAACCTTGTGTTTACAACTCATCGCAAAAGTATGGAGATATTATAAAAGAAAGTCAATTCGTTGAAGACCCTATTTTCATCTCAAAGTCTTGAAATAGGACGAAGAAATTGAGTGTCTTTTTCATATATTAAATTCAAAATATATATGGTTTAGTTGTGCCTTATAAAAGGTAGAAATGGGTAACCTCTATAGGTCTAAAACTTCTACTGAGTATGCTAATCTTGTACCTGGAGAACGCAAAAAGAAACCCTAAGGAACACCCTCCTCTCTTAATTAGTACTAGTAAGTAGTATAAACTATGCTAAAGCTAAATAGAAATTCAAAGGTGTTGTTGATCAAAAACCCTATTATCTTATTTGGAACCCTTGTACAAGTTTTAATTCATATGTCAAGGAAAAGAAATTCTAATATATATATATATATACCTACCCCTATCCTTTATCTTGTTAGTATCTCATATACTACTGGTATTTTTTTAAGGAAAGACTTAAGTTACTGTTGAAATATTTTGTAATAAACTTCATTCAATTCAACTGCCTTCAAAAAATCCTATTCTATTTACTTACTTGTACTCTCTCAGCCTTCTCATTTATACTATAAAGTTAAAATACCTAGAACTTTATTTCACATCTACACAAAAGCAAAGGTCTTCGGTTCAAAACGAGATAGTTGATATAGGATATAGACGGCTCTACCTGTGATTCATCCAGAAAAATACATAAAAGGAACTCCTCAAAAAGGGAAGAGAGATTAAGCAAAGGTATACATAGACTAGGTAAGGACTTTGTACAAAACCTTAAAGGAAGTCCTGCCTTAGATAATTTAATAAAGTTTTAATCTCTGGGAGAGGCTTTTACTTATTATATACTGGATCCTAGTGGACTCAATACTTTGACTTTCTTTTATAATATCTCCATACTTTTGCAGACTTTTAAGCCCAGATCAAATCCTGCTAAAGCTAAAGAACCCTAAATTATTTACAAGAAAATATTCTACTTCCAATTACTTAGGGAGAACGATAACTAGGGACCCCTTTTTCTGTATAAGCTTTACCTGCCCCGTTTGTCTAAGTCTAAGCGATAACCGATATTATTACAGAAAAAAGCCTACGAAGTTAAAATCTCTGAAGAACAGTAACAGATTCCTGTGTAAATGTAAAAAGCGTAGATATTAGGATATTTAAGTTTTTATAGGGGTTACTTTCTTCGGTAAAACTTTTCCTTGTTTTGTTCCTAAATTCTCAGGGATAATAGACCCCTTGTACATTAGCTGCTTTCTCGCAAAAATTGAAATCTAGGTAAACTGCAGGAACGCCACTTTTGTTTTAGTTTATGGGACGCTTTTAGTTAAATAAAAAGGGGGCTTATATCTTCAGAATCGCTGGTAATTTTACAGCAAAGTTTTCTAAATTTCTTTTTACCTATGTTATGTCTTAAACAGGGTTTGACTTTTTTCTTTCGCAGGAAGCACTTAATTTCAGTTTAGTACTCATATTTTTGGTAATTAAGAGGCCGATAATGCAGTAAATCTTGAGAATCTCTACCTAGGTGCATTAAGACTTTGTTAATTCGTCCATCTTCTTGGCTTTTTTCAGTAGGTCATCAGTAGTTTTTTGAAGTTAATTGCTTTGCTCTTTCTATTTACGCGGGCATACCCAAGATTCCATAGGTATCCATAAGGTTTATTAGCAAATGGGCAATATAAGGCTTTCTACAAGAGCTAACATTGAATAGCGTCCCTAGTTATATTAGGAGTCCCGCTTTTTGATATATGATATGAGAAAGCCTTGTTTTTATATGGACCAGAATCCTATCCGCAGGCAGCTAGTTAAACTGTATGTAGGGTAACAGAGTTTCGCAGTCTGAAAGTTTTATTATATATCTCATTACAAAGGCACCCCTTTATTTATAGTACTCAATCTTTTTTTTAATCTGTCAAAACGTTCTTAATCTAATTTAGTTTTTCACTTAAAAGGTTTAGGTCTCTTCGGTACAAGAGTCTAGGCTTGGAACTTCTGCCTGCTTAAAATTAAGAAAGGAATACCTTATCAATATTAAGAAGGACTCCATATTTTTAAAGTTATATAGGTAGTGATCCTACTCAAGCTCCGCATTACGCCACTTTAGGTTTTTTAGTGATCTCGTGAACTTATGGATTTGACTTCATTTTATTTATTAAAGTCCTCATCTATCCTCGCTTGGAACAACACAGCTTCTTCTCTTATTTGGGACTTTGCATGCAATAGTGAAGCTCCTATAACCTATTTTTATTTGGTAGCAAAAAGCCGCAATTGGGCTAATAAAGATATAAGCTGGACCTGATTAGTATTAAGAAATATAGATATACTAGGATGCATTTAACTGAGGAATAGGCGTATGCAAATTCCTTTTTTCGTGGTAAAACTCAACTTAAGCTAAATTAGGTATTCTTATAATTTTTATCCCAATTTCCCTTATTTCTTTTGTTTAGGGGTTCCCAGAATGAGAGAGACTCTTAATATTTAGTTGTAGTACTGCCTTAGTATAGCATCAGTTTACTTTTGTTAGTGCTTCTAAATTTATTTAACGAGATAAGTCCTGTAAAGTTTTTACAAGCGATCCCCTTTTTTAATCCCCTAAGTAGCTTTTGAGATATGAGTATACACCCTGATGAAAGGTACTTAGTCAAGGAATCTAACTAAAAATTCTAGTCAAATGGAAAGGCTACTTAAAAACTTTAAATATTACAGCATTACAGGACCTTTTTTAAAGAAAAAAAGGAGCAAAGTCTGCGGTAAACTTGTAAAAGGTAAACTTATTGACTAAATCTTTTAGACCTGGACATTAGTTTTTTCATAGCAATTTCCTACTTATCAATACCAAGGAAAAGGGACGGATTTCTAATCTAATATAGTAGTTAAACTTTGTTTTTGTTATTTGACTTTATTATACTCAACTCTTCTGGAAAAAAGTCAAAATCGTTGTAAAAGTTAACAAGAAGCTCCTACACCTCTTTCCTCAGCTGGATTACTGTTAGCAAATTAATTTAATGGTAAATGTAGCAGAGGTCATTTTAGTCTCTAATAGATTAGAGTATAGGTAGAAAATTCAAAGGACTTTTGTTGCATTATAATAAAGGGATTCCCGAGCAATAAATGGTTGACATTTATATAGGAATTACCCGCTTTTTGGAGAGTATGCATTCGTATAAATAACCTTACTTTAACCCTTTTTTTGAAGTTAGACGAAGCTAGAAACTCTATTTTATTGAGAACAATCTCTCGTATCTTAACAATACTCCTAGCCTTTGACTTCTCCCCTCTTTTCTTATAGTAAATTATCCTGCCGGGAACCCTAAAGTTTCGTAAAGTAAAAAACGGTTAAGGGACTCTTGTTTCTTAAGAGCAATTGGATGTCAGTGTCTCGTAAGGGATATTCCTCAGTGCTTTGTGCCAGATTTATTAAACCCGCATCATGTTCTGTAGGTGTGAAGCCGGTACTGTAGATTAAGAGCCTATATATTAGTTTTTTTGTCATTGAAGGTAAACCCTACATTACATTTCTCTAAACTTTTCCTACTTCTTTTTTTTTGAAGAAGATTGAGTACTTCTACTTAAAATTACTTGGATTAACTCAGAAAATGGAAGCCTCTTACTCTACAATATAAAATACTTCAACTTAGTAGGAAACTTCTGCATTCTTTTCGAGCCCAGTAAAACAAAAGGTAGAATTGTGAAATACCTCGTTCTATTCTAATCTAATAAAAGGGGTCCCTGCTATTGTACTTTTTTTTTTTTTTCTAATGCGTGTATCTAGGATGTCTTCTAGAGAAACTTCTGTACATTTACCCATTAAGACTTTTACTTATTTTAGAAACAAAATTCTCCTTATTGACGTTAGCAAACCTTGCGTAGGGAACCCTATGAATTACCACTTAACAAACAAATTTTTATAAAAGATTCTAAAAATTCTTATGATCTTGATAATTCAAAAGGAACAGTCCGGTAGTCTTAGAGGCCTTTAATTGAAGCTCCTAAGTGTAACTAAAATACCAAAGGAATCTTGTAAGTTTGATGTACCTCATAAAGCAAAAGCAGCTCAGCTCAGTTAGGATCCGCCTTTTGGAAAGAAAGCTGAAATTATAAGACACAGTTTTTCTAGGAACATTCAAGGGTTCGAAACCTCTTATACAAAAAGTGAGCCATCTTAGATATGTCTTGTTTAGGTTAGTTTTTTATTAAAATTAGCGAATTAAGGGAGATACATTAACTTAAGGGGTCTCGGTGTATATAACCAGTGTAATCTACAGCAAAAGGGATAATGAAAGCAAGGTAAATCCCGGTAAAGTGATCCCGTTTTAATACAAATATATGCATGAACATGCCCGAAAGAGCTCCTATTCAGTAATGGACAAATGACCCCAAGAAATTTCATTAACCAAGAGCTCTTGTAAGATGGGGTTCGTAAGGCAGCTTCAGAATACAAAAGAAATCCTAACAAATCCGCTTTCATCTAAGAAAGAGATAAAGAACTAAGTTTTGTGTTTCTCACTAGAATTTTCAGTTTACTATCCTCAAGTGGGCTACAACCGGCTTATCTTACTGCGTACATAATCTTTTTGCGTTTAGTTAGTTATTCTACTTGATATATCTAATAAATTTAGAAAATGAGAGGCAGTCCGCGTTGACTTTAGACAGGGATTTACTTATATAAAAAGAAATTTTTGAGTATATTAAAGTAAGAGTACAATAGCTAGCTAGAATTGGTTCATAAAAGCTACTAAAATACGGATTGCACTTATATATCGTCTATATAGTTGTTTGTTTTACAGCTAAGTATTTCCTCATTAAAGCAACATTAAAGATATTGGAGCGTCTTGATTAATTACATTACCTGGTCTCAACTTAAAACTTAAGAGGGTGGTAAGCTCTATAGACAGAAAGAAGGGTGTTACTAAAAAAGAACGGGGGGATCCCGGACTTAAAACATTTTAATTCACTTAGTAGATAGGTGCCAGTTATGGGTTGATTTACTCTTCTTTACAAAATTTCGGTCCGGTTTGCTTAGGGTCTCCATAGCTACTCTCTCGATTATAGCACTAATCTAAAAGCTAAGTTTCCAAGCCTTGTAAAAAGGGTATCCTATATTATAAAAATCTAAGGTTTACATCTTTCAACTTGTAAATAGTTCTTTCCGACCCTAATTAGAAAAACCACCTATTCAAATGAATTCTTCGCTTCTATATATATATATTCTTACATGTAGAGTAAGCAAATCCTACTAACTAGCTTTTTCTAAAGCGGGGGAGTCCCTGGGAGAACACGTATATAAAACATTAAACCTAAAGGCCTTCCCTGCAAATATCGAGCAGCAGTTCTTATCTTTAACGAAATTAGACTTTTAACCCTCTTGTGTACGGAAAGATACTACAAGGACCCGCTCGTCAAGGGCACCTATATTCCTAAGAATTAAGAAAATCCTTATTCGAAAGCAATGTATCGTATACTCATTTTTGTATTCTTGTGTAGTAGCCTAAGGAATTCATAGTTGCTTAAAATACTCTAATCTTTGAGCCCGATTAAAGAGTTCTTAATTGTGACTCTTTTTGAAGAAGTTTCCTAGAGTCGAAATCCAAAAAGTAACAAGTAGTCTATTTTCCTCTATTCGATACTTAATTAAAGGGAGTGCTATAACTCGGTTCTAAACACGGTAACCATATATGAAAAATCCAGTTACCAGCACATGCTATAAAAAACCGGGTCCTCTGGAATAGGCCGGTGAGACTCCTTATAAAGGTTCAGTTTTTGCAGCTCTCTTATTCTTGACTAACTCTAATCTATTACAAAAAATGTTTCTAAACAGTACTCACTAGTTATACGAATCTATCACGCGGCTTTTTACCAAGGACACATTTTTTCAAGATTTTATCCATAGAATTCCTAATAACAAAGGCCTTCTAAAAAAAGTGCTTTGCCGCCAAAGTACTCTTTTGATCCAACGAATTTCCTAACATCTAGATAAGAGGAATTCCACGGATATTTTATAGGAGTCTACTAGGTATATTCGAGAAAAACTAACGGAGTATTAAAGCCATGAAAAAGTTTTTTTGTCTAATCAGCAAAGGTAAGAAAAACACCCTTAAATGCTCTAGTCACTACACAGAAAACTTTACGGGATTCCCTTATTATGTACAGATTTTGAACTTATTCTATCCTTCTTTTTAGAATTGGGAAAAAAATCTTGATCTTTACTTGTCATTTTTATCAAGAACAACCAATGCTAATAGAATCGCTTAAATAGAAAAACACTTATCTTGTATCTTGCGAGTTCATAGTGTACGCAATTGTCTATTAGAGCAAGGGCAATTCTCCCAATATTAGATCAACGTGAATCTAATAGAAATGCAATAGGTTCGAATCTCAGTATCTGGAAAAGGAAACCCACTTGAAGAGCAGGCAAAAAGTGAAAGAAATTCCTAGATAGTACTATACTAGATTAAAATTTAAAGGGGATTCAACACTGGGTCCTCATTGAAAAGTTTTTGAAGCTCATCACAAAAGGTAAAAGAAGACTTTTAGGGGGCTTAATCCTACTCTGAAATACTAGAGATTTTTCTGGGGTTTTTACTTAACGTTGTTAGAGGGTGCCCTTTTAACTTAGAAATGAGAAAAATATAAGCTAATCCTTGGGGCTTTTATGTCTTCTACCAGCCTAGATATATACAACGGATCTAGGACTACAGAGCGGGTTCCTATAAACCAATTACTTACTAAGAGACTTTCTTTTTATAATACTTAAGGGAATCCCATATCTTTATTACAAATTAAGTACCGTGCAGTTTCCATTGGACTAATAATAGATACCTGTCTATATATAAAACCAGGGTTTTGCTTTGTGCAAGGAATGGAGGCTTAGTTACTACTCACTGTATAATAGTACCTAATATACTTTTATACTTTATGCTACCCAAACCCATATACTATAACACTAATATATTCCCTGGAGTTCCTCTTTGTAGCTAGATTTTTATGCCTTTTTGGCAGAGGTTTCCCCGCGGCCTACTCTGATTATCTTTTCTTTACACTCTCTTTAAAAACCTGTGCGTTTCGGAGCATCTCTAAGCTTTATGAGACACTGGATATTACGATTTTTCCTTCCAAAGAAAATTGATTTGCAAGACTGGCCTGGTGAAAATTATAATTATGTTTCGGTAACATCTCAAGCAAGAGTTTTGTTAAATATGAAGGGGGGTTTAAGGGTTTTCAATTCTAGTGTCAACTATCTTATAATAGATATATAGCTTTTTTTAGTAGATTGCAAGTAAATTTGAAATGAAGTTCATAGCCTAGTAAAAGAAAAATAATAAGGTATAGGGGTAGCCGGATACTGAAGTATTAAATAATATATGACAAAATAAAAAACAATAAATGGAGAATTTCTTTCTGTAAATTTGATTGAATCGCCCAAATTTCTTTTAAACGAAGCAGGTATTCCATGGACAAAAACTCAAGGTCATGTAGGAAAGATTTTACAGGCAGGAATGAAATTTCTTCTGAAACGCTTGTTGTGTCTAAATTCCCTCCTTCCTTTTTGCTGGATTTTCTTAAGTTCAGATAGAAACTCTAAACTTTTATTTACTCCTTCTGGGGTTGGGACACGACGACCCATACAGCAAATTTTACTACAACAGAACTGAGTACTAATTATGCCAACAGAAGCAAACAGATAAGACCTTGGAGTTGGGAGCTCGGGAAAAAATAGAGTCTTTGTAGTGGGCGGCTTTTTACAACAAAAAAGATACCCATGCACTAAAGGCTTACAGAGGCGAAGCTGCTCTAGATCGAGTACTGAACTTTGAGTTTTTCAAATACCTACGCTTATGACCAAAAAGGCCGGATGTGCTAATAAACTTACGTGATTTAGAATGCTCCTTGAGTATACTTGCTTAATTTATAAGGACCTTTTTTTGCCCGGACTTTCCCCGAAATGGAATTCACTTTTTGCCCTGCGATCCCTATCCCCTCTGAATATAATGAAAAGAAGATAGAGGTAACTCAGTTTCGTTTCATATCATTAATCCAAGTGAGACATATGTTAGGGTCAAAGGAGGCGGATTGTCTCAAAGATATGAAGGTAAAGAACTCATCAATACGACTATTAAGATCTATATGGTCGCTCAATATCCTACATCTATATTGTATCTATAGATCAGAGACGTGGAGCACTTTATAAAAAGAGTCTTCGTCTTGAAAGCTCTAAAATGGAAACCCTAGAACCTCGGGGGATCCCTAAAGTAATAGGAAGTACTTTGAGTATATCCAACCACTTCAAAACCATCTAAAGGTCCTCGTGGGAGATCTATAAACTCTTACGATAACAGCAAATCAAAAGAATAGAATGAGGAGAGTCTAAAATCAGAGGAAGATAGTCGTGGAATGGTACAGAATTTAGAGATCCGAGGGTGTGTTGAAATTCTTTTTAGTGAGGAATCTCATCTTATATAAGACATATGAAGAGAGAAGCAATATTTTGTTAATAAAAGAAATTCAAAATTGATATATGTAAACAAGAAAAGAAACCCTATTTTTGTATGACGTTAACTCATTATACCCTTAGATCATGAAAACAGCTAACATGCCATGCGGCAGACTGGGAATTGCCAAGGGATTTAGTAGAATACTCATTATTGGGTTTCTTTAGGCTATTTTTTATGTAATGTATCACTACTCTCAATATAAATACTTAAAAGGGAGAAGGGGCTGCTGGATCTCGCTGCATAGAAATAGAAGGGAACACTTTGTATTAGTTTTCTTGAAAAAGCAAGAGGAAATTCTGCCCCGAAATTTTTGTAATAAAAGGTAACGCTTAA
The DNA here is from genome assembly GCA_036897445.1 of Pelargonium tetragonum. Taxonomy (NCBI): domain Eukaryota; kingdom Viridiplantae; phylum Streptophyta; class Magnoliopsida; order Geraniales; family Geraniaceae; genus Pelargonium; species Pelargonium tetragonum. The sequence continues at coordinate 40,679 of JAYMTL010000103.1, read as the reverse complement.
AGAAAAGTTTTTATATCGCTCCTTAATAACACAATAGACTATGGATAAGCTATTGCAAGGTTTATCGCCTTTTTACTAAAAGTTCCTCTACTTTAAATGCGGTATCAAAGCGATAGTCTGGCAAATTCTATATAGATATCTTTTGAGAATCCTATTGAAAATTTAGGGTTTACTACTTAAGCCAGGAGACCTAAACTACTTCACTTTTAAGGGGGTTATGCTTGAGAAATCGCTTCTTTTTTCTTAACAGGAACAAATTCGAAACTATAAAATAAACCTTGCCCCTGCTATTTGTCTCCTGCCCTTCCCGAAATCACTTAGGTAAGGGATTAAGAAAAATTTCCTGGAGTCCTCGAGTCAAGAAGTATCAAAGGGTTAGAGGTCCCTATTACTTACGGCGTAAATTAAAGCTCAAGTACTAAAAATACGGTAAGTTCAAATCGCGTGTTTATAGAGCAACTTTTCCTTTTTATAGTTCCCAAGCTCTGATCTAATAAGAAAAAAAGTCAGTTCCCCCTTTCTTTGTTTTCGTTGTAATAAAGTTCAGGTTCTATGCCTTATATGGAATACAAATAGGGGAGACTCCCTTAACGCACTTTATATCCCAAATGCGTTGCTAAAAAATTTTATTGGCTGGAATAAAAAGCTAAATACTAAATGACCTACATAAAATACTGTCCACTGACCTTGGGCCGCGATATCACATACTGGAAACCTGGTGCCACCTAGAAAGGGTAACAGAGAAATAACCACAAATTCTCGGTTAAGCTTAATGCGGGAAGGCCTAAGAATTTACAGACTTATGCCTTGACTTGTAACGAAAAATCCCTGTACAGAACTCGGTAGCTTTTGATATTTAAAAATCCGGATATAAACGTATGCTTTCTCAACTAGAATACTCTACTTCCAACATTCTAAAAGGTGTCTCTTTTCTACCAATTACATGGACATAACGAGATAGTCCTGAAAAAAGTCGGATAAAATAAGTTATCAAGAGCATGCTTGTTACAAGGAAATGCCTTAACTTTTTTTTTGACATGAAAAAGCTTTTAACTAAAAATGGGTTCTCGTTTAGCTTTCTTTGGCTGCAGAATCCTTGTTTTGTAGTCTAGCCGAGTAACTCTGAGGATCTTATCCTATTTTTAAAAGAAACCGCGCGTCCTTAATTACTTAAAAACAAAAACGTAATACTCTCAAGGGATGCTGGTACCTAGTTTTTCCTTACTCATTCGATTTATCTTCTCTAAGCTTTCCAATCCCAAATAGACGGGCTTCTATATAAAAATAAAAAACGAGGAATTAAGTATTCCCTACAGAATAGATACTGATTCCAATCTTCATACACTTACTGTTTTAACAAAAAAGGGCCTGTCAAAATAACTCAGTCTATGATCAAGTTCCTAAACAAGCGCACTTCTTAAGGATTCACACTAAAATTGAAATATTTACATTATAGCACTTCAGATAGTAGAGGAAAGTTCCTTGTCTTAACTCAACTTTTTGAACCCCCCTTTTTATTGCTGATAAGCCATTAATTATAATTCCTAGTTCTTTTCTAGCCCAGAATCCATTGTTTCAAGGGTTTTTATACCCCTTAAAAAACAAACAATGCTAGTCAGTTTTTTTATACTTACTCTCGTTTGACAAAACCACCCAGAACCAAAAGTTAGGGTACTTTGCTACTCAATTTGGGCGTTCGTTCTTATATTTCTCTTTAGTGGCTGGGGCAAAACTCTTATACAACCCTCTCTTTTACTCTTTCCCAGCAGGAGAGCAGAAGAAATTTGAGGCATTCAATACTCCTTAAAAATTTTTAATGCAAAGCCTTAATTTTGTTAAAAGTTCCTTTGGCAAAACTCGTGTATTTATCTTTATATTTAAAGGGAGGAATCCCCTATTAGAATCCGGAGTTAGTTTATGCTGTGGCATATTTAATTAAAAGTTTTTCCCTTTTCGGTAACTTTCAAAAAAGGAGGCCTCACTTTACCGAATAGCGAATTTTCAGGTTTTTTTAGACTTTGAGATAGCTATTGAAAATGAACTCATAGAACAGGTTTTGTTGTCAGGAGAACGTACTTAAAAAAAGCAACTCTTATTACTAATTGATTTTAGTTTTAGGGTAGCCCCTATAGAAAAGACTCCTTTTAGTAGTAAAAGGCCCGGCCCCCGGTTTTTATGGGTGCTCGTCATGTAGTTCTCTTAAAACTCCCTTTTTCTACATCTAGAATTGATAAAATGCGAATTTACTTGGAATTTTCAGTAAGTATTAGTTAGATAATATATAAAAGTTGGTAGAATAACTTAGTATCTAAAAAGGAGGGGTTAACAGGAATCCTTATAAGGGAACATCCCTGTCCTTGAAAGACATTTTTTATACAAGATAGCCCTAAATAAGTTGGGATCGGGTTACCTTTTATAGAATCAGCAAAGAATTTACAAAAAGAGGGCCTTGAGATAAGAGAAAACCTTTTCCATGAATCTAAATGAAAAGCATATAAAAAACCCATTTATTGTGCTTAGAGCTTCTATAACTCTTATTTACACAATTCAGTAAAAATCACTTCTTAGAAATAAGAGGAATATACCTTTCTCTTCCGTTTAGGCTTATCAACTAAAAGAACGCTTCTTTCTTAAACTAACACAAGAAAAAAGCTAAGGCGGGTTCTACACTTGGTTTGTAACTGTGTAATTCCGTAGATAAACGGGTTATAAAAATGAGTAAGGGACTTCCTATAATATATAACATCTTCTTTCTAAGATAGGAAAAGCACTTTTGATACCTCTTTCATTCTCAATTAGTTTAGAAGCCCCCAGGTATTAGGTATATCTTTCTTGTTTCACTACACCGCACTAGGCACAACCCTATTTGATGAGTATCTCAAAAATGAACTTATCCGCTTGTAAGCCGTATCTGTTTAGCTGTTTAAGAACTAATGGGATAAGCGTTAAAGAATTAGTCAATTCTTTCCTTGATAGTATAGTCCTAAGCTAGATATGGAACCCTATTATTTATTAAGCTTTGTTGCTTAGTAGTTTGCAGCTAATGGATTTAGGTGTAGCTATTAAGCGGTGCTTTTGGGAATTTGCTATGACGACCCTGGTTTTGTGCTTTCCCAAAGAAAACTTTGTAAAAGTTGTACAGATTAGTTCTTTCGCTTTAACTAGAAATCCGAGTATTAGTTATTCTGTAGCTTGATATTCCCTTAGTCTTTCTAAGTGAAAGTCTCTTAATTCTTTGTAAGCTCTTTCATTTGATGGAGGATAAGATAGATACATGAGCTTAGAGGAACTTTCCTGGTTGGGAGCTCTATCTGCCGGTGTAGCTAAAGGATTTTTAGGCTAACTGATTCTAGATTCTATTTGTTTTACTCATAATTATCTTAGATTAGAAGTTCTTTAAGTGTAACTATTTTAGAAAAGGAGTTCAAATTCCTTGGTATTAGCTCTTCTGTAACTGTTCTTGTCATGAGGGAAAGCCTGCTGTGTTAGGGAAGTATGGCTTGAGAGCAGAGTTCCTTATCTTTTAGAGTTTGCGGCTTAGCATGTTCGACTTCTTGAGCAAGAGGTTGTGCAGGAATGAAATTAGTTGGTTTACAGAATACAAAAAGCAAGGTTAGGAAATTGACCGGAAGTGGATTGATAGTTCGGTTGGTACACCCTGCAAAAGTACCTCCATTGTCTCAATTCATAGGTTAGGAATTGTTCGGAAAGACCGATGTGGACAAATTCGCAAGATGAGTTGAGGACATTCTATTTCAGAGGGCTGTGTTATTCCAGTTATCTTTCTTAGAGAGTTCTAAGGAGTTGGGTTTATAGTTTGGTTGGGTGTTAAGGATTAGATGAATTAGAACAAAGTAGGCATGGAACGAGTGTAGCAATTCCTAGCTGTCAAGGTCAATGCTTTCTAGGCCTAGTGCGGCTATAGGAACAGCTAGTGCAGCTTATAGAAAGAGGGTGCGAGTGTAGGTCAATAGCAAAAGCTATCCTTTAGCAAGTAGAGTCAAAAGCAAGGGAAGTCCAATACAGTTGCAGATGGAACCTATGCGATGTTTAATTCCTCAGTTTTACACTTTTATAATAAGAAGCCCTCGAAATCAAAGGATTCTGCAACAAGATAATTTCTTCTCAAAATGGCTTTACTTAAACTGACTCCTTTGTTAACTGGCTAGGGAAATGTATAGCTTTCTTTCTTGTGGGCCATATCTTCTCTATCTGTAGCTTTTTCTATATCTTGCAGCTATCTTACCTATTTTGGTAAAGAGTTATCCTCTATTCCCTAGAGCTGTACTTGTACCAAGATTCTGTATCCCTATCCGTATCATACCTTTTCCTACGAGTCTTTACGATCCCCGCCTAATAAGCCGTACTCTTTGCATAGCTTGTTTCTTATTCATCATAACTTTCTTCTTAAGAAACAAGCTATGATACAGAGTATGAATACTTGGTTTCGAAAGGGATAGTTTAGAGCTAAAGATAAATAGACAAAAGATTTTATTAAAAGACCCAAAGCCAAGGAATTCGAGGATTTACAACAAAGAGGTGTACAAGTTGAAAGGGCTTCATTTAATAAAAACTAGAAAACCCGGTCGCTGTATAACAAATACAGTGCTGCGCGAAAAACCCATACTGTTAACAATACGGAACACAATTGTAGATTGATAAACTTGCTTTTTAATAAATACTTATCGGCCGAAGCAACACTTTTGCAACGAGAATACCTTATAAATTGCCGGATTCCCTCCAAAAGGGCAAGAACCCGTAGGAAACCCCGAAATAAGAGGAAAGAAGAAGTCCTTATTTATCTTTTAGAATCCCTTGTATCTATAAGTTACGCAATATCGAGTTAGAAATTAAGCAGTATTTCATTTAGTTATTTGGTTCGAAAACCTCCCCTAAATAATATTAAGAGCATTTAAGATACGTAGCCCTTACAGCTTACTTCAGGATAAGTATAAGGCACTGCTAAGGGTAATTCCAGGTTCTAATATAAATATATAGGATAGCCCAACAGGGTTTTGCCCGACTTTTATACGGATTTATATAACAACTCGATAAGTTTTAATACTAAAGACTTTTTCCTTTACAAGAATCTTGAAGGATTCTTAAGTTTTCATTTATTTCCATTTCTTAAGCTATAAGATATCGTGGAAAAATGAAATTCGGGAGTTCCCCTAGTCATTTTTTAAGGTTAACAACCTCGTACCTGGTTTGAGGAATCCTATATATTTACAAACTCGCGACTAGATGCATCTACGAGGTTCTCTCTTGTGTGTTGTTAAGGTTAGTGCTTTTCCTTACACATTTTATGCTGAAACATTCTAATTCACGGACTGCTTTTGCCGCTATAAGTGTCCTTCATTTTTTAATGCAACCGAGTTCTAAATTTCTTATGACTATAATTTTGACTACAGCACACCATAAAGAAATTCCGCTTTTCCTAAATCCTAAAAGCGAGAGGTTGCAATCCTTTCTTAACTTTGCATTGAGGAGTCTTTTCTTGTAGCAATTCCTTAGATAATAAAGCATAAACCAATTGAATGACACCCAATTCTGTAAAATTCCCCTTACCTTCTTAAAGTGCTTTGCTTTCGTGTTCTTTACTACTTTATAGTTAACAGGGAGCTAAGCCTGATTATACTGTACACAGAAAAAGTACACAATAAATTCTTATAGTGTAAAAATTGACGCTAGAATCCTAAGAATTTGACAACGGGTAAGGGATCTTGTTGCAGAGTCTTTAATCAGAGCTGTTTCCAATCTCCTTTAAATAGGAACTAATCCCTTAAAAATATAGGGGATTTTCTTAGTAGAAAGAGTTTTGGATATTAAGGTATTTTCCAAGCAAGGCAGTTAAAAGTGAATAAGGAAATATAAGAAGGCAAGAGCCCAGTTTTGTCTAACCCAAGCGGGAGTCTGTTTCCCCTTTTTAGTACTGCAATTAGGTATTTAGGGCAGGTAATGTAATTAATAAGGGGGCTTACTCTATAATATAAGTTCTCCAGTCAGTTTGGTTTAAAAATCTGTATCTAGAATCTCTAACCTTTCTAAAAGCACTTTTATTCAATAAGTAATAGGGGTTTTTTGCAAGCAAGCTAGTTTCAGAAAGTGGATAATAAAAATAAAAAATCGAATACAAAAAGCTTCAAATGTACCAAAACTTTTGGGGGAACCTCCTCACTTCACTTGTTTTAAGCAATTCTAGATGTTTTAGGTTTAATACGCTTTAGTATTTCTATATAAAGTCTTTACTTAAAACATATAGTTTAGAATATTGGAGCTAGGGTAAACCTTTTAAGATTAAGAAGGAATAGTGACTTGAGTAGGTTAAGAATTAAATCACAAAATATACACGCCCTGTACTCCATACTAAAAGGGGCTCGTTAAAGAAATGTCGACCGATTTCACCCCAAAATCAGCTTCTTGTTCCGGGATAAAGCGAAACTCGACTATTCAAAGACACTGAAAATGCCTATACTCTATCATTTAATAAGAATGCGCAAGGGCTTCTTTATAGCTATAGCAAAAACTAAAGCGGGGTCACCCAACAAGAATACTAATAACTTAATATTAAAAGTCCCAATCAATTCCTGTTCGAATTACATTTTACACGGAATCGGATACCTTATATAAATATAAAAAGCAACTAGAGCTCGAATGCAAATAAAAAGAAAAGAATCTCTTGTAAAAAGATATACTAAACCTTGGTGGTGTTTGTTTACTGGAATAAAAAGAGATAATAAATAGAAAGTAAGTCCTTTTTCTCGGCGTATACCCTTTTTTTTAGGGTCATATTCTAAACCAGATACAAGAACTTTTGTTTACTAAGAGGCATTCCCAATAGAATTTGCAGCTTTTTGCCTTTTTCAAAGTCTTCTATTAAACCTATTGAACTTTTTTTTTAACTTCTTACTAGAATTCTTAGAGCTTTTCGAGCAGCTATTTTACTTTTGCATTTCTTCTAGTGGACTTTTACTGTAAACGGATTGCCTTTAGCTTTAAAACTCCCAGGTGCGTCTTGACTTTAGAAACCCGGAAACACAAGGAACAAATCTTACTTTAGACTTTTATACTAAAGAGCTACTAAAAAACGGAAAACTCCAGAGTAAGAAGAGCTATTTTACATTATAAAAGAATCGCTTTCATTCAAAAAGGTTAAAGAAAAGGTATAGAATAGCCTGCTTCCTTTTTAATTATTACCCTCTGTGAAAAGGATTTGACTCAAGAAACGGGTCTACTTTTCATTCCTACAATTCCTTAGAAATAATCCAAACCCTGCCCCTTTGTTAACTAATAAAATTTCAGGTTCCTTTGTATGTAAGGTGTTTACGAAAGACTGGAAAACTTTCCTTATGCAATAAAAACGATTAGAAAACTCTAACTTGACTATTACTATCCACAAAAGAGCTTATTAAATACAAAACCCCGGAATAGAGAACTTCTTTTGTATTTTCTAGTTAAGACAACCCCCCGCAAGAGACTGCCTTCAATTACCAGCTTCGGAAAGAGTTAAGAGTGCTCTATTGCCCTGCCCTTTATGCAACTCCTGAAAATTTCACTAAAATTAAGACCTTAGTGGCACAGAATCTGGAACAAGGAGCCCTTATTACCCTTAGGAACTCTAATCTCTTATCGCTTTAAACTAATAACAAGGGCTTCGCACCTAGATTGCAGACCCCGTTTACTTATGAGTGCCCATATCCCTTAGTACTGGAAATCCAGCTTTTTAGATAACTTACTTTTTGTAAAAACCCGATGGGCTCTATTATATACCAGAAGCCCCCTTTGAAAGTAAAAGAGCATCCCTAACAGATTAAGGAAATCCGCTTCTACCCGTGTCTTTTTTTAGCTAGTTCTGATAAAGCCATACCTATCCAGTAATTCCCTTACCAGAAATAGTTTTGTATAAAATGAAAGCTAATAGAGCGCCCCTAGGGTTTCCTCGATTTTTTTGATAAGATGTAGAGGCTAACGTTTTCGTTAGGGTATTTCACTTTTTAATATATAAATATTAAAGCGATGCTATAAAGTTCTTAATTTGTTTAGAGAAACTCGAAGTTTATATTATTCTTTGAGGATAGGGTTACTGCCAATAAAGCCAGCAAAGGGGTTCCCGCTTTTAAAGAAAAAGGGGTAATTGAATTATTAAAAATAGATAAAGGGGCTCTAATTATAGAAAAATGCTTAAGATGCCTCCAAGGATAGAGTCAAAACGGACTTGTGATAATGTTGAAATACAGAATCTACTCCTATCACGGGACTCCTTAATATGCATCGCAGGTCAAGCCTACTCTTTGAGTTTTTTTATTTAACTGACACCAGGATGCCTTGTTGTTATTTTTTGTAAGAACGGGTCCCTATGCGAACAAATTGAAAAAGGAAGCATTTCGCTATATGGTAAAGGGAAGTTACCTCCTCTTTCAATTTAAAGCGTTCCTTATTCTAGATATTGAGATTTCTAAATTTACTAGACACAGAGTAGGTTCCGGCTCTTAGAGTATATATTTTTGTAAAGAGCGGGGTTGCTTGCATATGTATTCATATCAAACTTTACTTATCCTAGAGTACGGATTCTTAGCTTTATTGCACAGGTAACTTATATCGTATCCAGGGGTTTTATATTACCTTTACTTCGAAAAAGATTCACATTGGTTGTAATTCTATGGAATTTTTAGACTATCACTCCTAGTATAACAATGCTTAGAACGTATCCTATATAGGATTAGAGCAAAACGAGGACCTTATCAACGATATTTTACGGGATACGTGTATAACACAGTTAGGCCAAAGAGTCTCCCCTAAAAAGGGCTCCTGGTTGGGCTTGGTCTTTAATACTCAGTTATCAACCAGCACCCAGGGGCGTGCATTCCTCTTCCCTTTTCTAAGGGGTACCCTGATCTATAAAGGAAAGCCTTTTTTTTATTTTTGTGTCATATTGTGAACAGAGTGCTTACTTAACAGCCAAGCCTCCATTCCCAGCACTTTCTAGTACAAGCTACTAAAAAGTCTAAATTCCAGTATAATCTAAGGAAGTTTTTATCAAATATATAAAAGAAATTTAAGAATCTATTCTGGGCTATTTATAAGTATTCTTTTCGAAAGAAGGACTTACAAAAAGGAAAGAATTCAAATACTAAAAGCTATGTTACATTATGGAATTTGATACTTTAGGGATCTCCTTTAGTTTAGTAGTAGTTCATTTTCTTAAGAATTTTTTTTGTCACCCACATGCATAATAGGCAATTTCCTTGATTGTATATTATGAGTTTGAAAAGAAGGATAAATTCTAGGCCGGAAAGCTAATATAAATTTGTTGAAGTTAGATTCTATACAAAAAAATTTTATAACAAGAAAAGCACTAGTACATAAGCTTTAATTTGGAAATATCATAACAAGTGTTTCTGATCTACAAAGGCTTAGCTAACGGGAGGACTTATACTAGGAAAGTTTTAACGTAAATAAAAAAATATGAAGTCCTCCTTAGAAGAATAAAAGTTATCCTAGTTCTGTTAGGTAGAGTAGGGTCCATCCTTAAACGCTAAAAAAGAAGGCTTGTTCGCTTATCTCGATACAACTAAAAGCTAAACAAAGATCTAGTTACAATAAATATATTACAAGAAACTATCAGGAGTTTTTTATCTTCAATTCTCGTTTGGCCAAGCGTTATCTTGAGTATTTGAAATTTGAAGGTTCAAGTCTACCTATAGATTTTTTAATGAGGACTCCGACGAGTCGCAACGTAAGTCGATTAGGGACAATAGAAAGAACCCTTAGCATCTCCACTCTATTTCCATATTTTAAAAAGGTGTCAAAGAAGCTCCTTTGAAACACAAAACTATTCACAAACTGCTACGACAGAATACAACCATCTTAAGTATCCCACACTCTTAAAATTAGGACTTTTTTTTATACTTTCTCGCTTAGGTACTGAGATAGACATAAAATGACTTACTTGAGCCTTTGGGTTCTTATATTATATAATTAAGAATTCCTCTAGATACTCCCTTAGCTGTTAGTCTAATTGAAGTCTAAATATTACTTTTATAGAATACCTTAAAATTTTTTAAGCTACTAAGTACGCTTTTATATTAGTATATCGGATTCGTAATTTATATGAGCGGAAAATTCCGGATATTCAGCGGAAAACTTTATCTCTTATACATCAAGGTAAACCCCAAAAGTATGAATCTCCTTATTAGAAGAAGATTTTGTATTAGATTCCGCAGCTCCTAGTCTGGGCTATAGAAAGCCTTGTAACTAAATCTCGGGTATTGCCTTAATAGGGAACTCTAACTAGAAAGTAAAAGTACCTTGTTTTTGCGTTATGGGACCTCGAAGTCAAGCCCTTAATTATTTTGAAACCCCGCTCACTATAATAACTTATCCGGGAATCCTAAAAAAGCTTAATATCCATTATTTTCTAAATTTTATAAAGTAAAGAAGAGTTAGCAGCCTTCAAATACCAACAGCAAGGATTCGAACCTGCGGCATCCCGGTAAACTTAAAAAAGGTTTTCATTTTTTTAATTTAAAACTTTTAAAGTACTTCAACAGCCTATAATAAAGAGAATACCCGATTCAAAAACTAGAGACATAAAAATTCTATCTAAATTCTTTCAGAAAAACCTTTCGCTTTTGCTAGGTGGTAAGGTGCCGTACAAGAATTAAGAACTGTATAAAATTCGCATAGAGTCCTAAGGAATTCTTTAGATTTAGATAGTAGTCATTCTCAAAGTTATAGTTTACACAAATTGTCATGTATATGTGTTATACTAAGCTAAATATAAACAAATATTGTACTGCAGTGCTTCAGTTTCCTATCTTTCTATAGAGTCTCCCAGATTGCCAGGAAAAGGCTTTATCAACCAGGTCCTGAAAGCCCTACTTTTTTAAAAAAGAACCCTCCTTACACTGAATATATAAAGATTTATACTCTATCACTGAATATATAAAGATTTATACTCTATTAAATATTAAAATATTCTTGTCCTGAGCATAACACAGGGGTCCACTTCCATGCAGACACTAGTAGAGTTGGTTTACACTTTAAGAGAACCCCGCTTTCTAAATAAAAAGAAGAATTTTAAGAAGGAGTTGGATTTGTATACACTATTTTTTATTACAGGTTCTACTGTAGTTAAGTCGTGCTTCTTTTCCCAGAATTTTAATACATCTTTTTCGGAGCTGGTATTGCTCAGTTTTGTCCAAAATCTTAGTTCCGGTACAAAGGAAGACTTTTAAGATAAAGGCTTTTTCGCTATAGTTAATAAAGTTTTCTTATTCTCTTTTTGTGCTTAGTAGGAGCCGGAGATATCACAAGGCCTTTGTAGCGCCCCTTTTTTTTTCTAGGAGCAGCCCCGTCACGATTCAGTGGTTTTGCGGTCTATAGTCTAAAAGCTCCGTGCTAGTTGGAAAATTTTGCTATAATATAAGTAGAGAGCCCCCTTTAAGTATTACTGGCAAGAGTCAATCAAAGAGATACCTAGGATTACTTTGTCTCTTCTAGCTTTCGTTAGTGTTTGAGAGAGAATTCCTTTTATAAGTTAACCCCCCTACTCCCTCGCAAAAAATTTAGAATACTTTATTTGGATTTTTTTAGCGCCTTAACTGAACTAGACAGGGTATTAGTAACCCGCCAGCATAAGCCCTTTTTTATCCTGTACTTTTTCCGAAAACTTTTTATAGAATAGGTACCCACTTCATTTTATATTCAGTTTGGTCAAAGCTAGGTTCGGGTACTTAGGATGCTTTTTTTACAGGATCCTCCTTATAATTTTTTAGTGGTTTCAATTTATTAAGAGAGATTAACTTAGTATAGTATGAAATCTTCTTACCCAATAGAGAGAAATTCCTCGACACTCACAGGAAGCCCTCTTGTTTCTTATCTAGATCCTTTGATACGAGTGTAAGTCTTCATTATATAAAAAAATCTTAAACTTTGAACACCACCCTTCTTGTTGTAGTTCCATAAAGAAATCGCACTAATAAAAAATGGGACTAGGCTTAGTCTAGCAACTCAAATTTTTAATTAAAGCTTGTTTTAGAACATTTTTATAGGGTCCTTTATACCTTTTTATTCAGGGTCTTCCTAGCTTTAGTTACTTCTTTTTACCCAAAATCCGAAAAGAAACATAGACATATTATATTGAATCCGTCTTAGCATAATCTGGTAAATAAGCCAGGTCAGATAAAGATGTTAGTTTATTTATAATAATAAGATTCTTCATTTAATAAGTGTTAACTTTGTCCTAATTCCATAGAGTAATTTGTATAGCCATTAGGTTCAGAAAGTAGAATAGACGCACTACTTATACTAGAAAAGAGTACCATTATCCTTAAAGTATTGAATTTATATCCTAAACTTTATTCATAAATTATATAGTTGTTAATCAGATAAAATGTCCATGGGATACTCGTTATTCATAAGAGACAGTCAGACAAGGATCTTATAATAAAGCGGAACAATTTAAAAGAGGGGACTCAATAACTGAAGTTCCATCGAAAAGCTTCCACAAGAATCCCAGTTCAGGCAGGCGTATTCTATTTAATAACTATTTATTTCAGAGGTTAAGTCCTATCTATATTAAGTAAAGTCTTTTCTATGCTTTTTTTTTTTCAAATTACCCAAGTATTATAGACTAAAAAAGACTCGGAGAATCCTTATTGCATGTGGTGCTATTAAGCTAATTCAAATGGGAGCGGCTTTTTATAGGAAAAGATCTCGTTGTATAAGGCAGTATGAAAGCATCGTAAGTTTGGTGGTGCACCAAAAAAGGGGGCTCCTTTATGAATAATACCTTTTTTCAGTTTTGTTTTTGTTCTTTTTAAGTTTTTAAGGGTATCTGTTTTCGGAATATTAACAAGAGTAGTAAAGAGCGTCTACAAGAAAAAGGGTTGCTCTTGTGAGGCCCCCTGCGATTATAGTCTTCGAAAAGTAAGATATCCTAGTATCCTTAGGAATTTAAATATTTGTTATTAACAAAGTATATAGGAGACCTTCTTGATGTTCCATGCTAAAAAAAAAAGCCCCTAAAATCACTGTTTTCATTTGAGAAATAAAGATTCAAATCCCCGGAAAGAGCTGCTATTTATTAAGACGTAAGGTATAATCTTTCTTTGTCATTAATCGCTTTTATTGTATAAAAACTTGCTTTTGCAATGCTAGCTTAGAATTTCCTTATTATAATTGAGGAATAAAGAAGTGGTTAATTCAATTCTAGCACTTTATGCGCTTTGTCTTATTTCTGAGGAGTAAGTCAAATTTGACAAGATCTTTAGTTTGCATTAGCGCCTCCCCTTTTTTTGTAAATGTACTAACTTTTTAGTGGATTCTGTATTCATAGGAAATCCTGGAAGAAAAAGTCTTCCTTGGAAAAATACACAGTCTGAAAAATGTGAGATTTCTACCATAAGTCAAAAGGGGCTTTAGTAACGCCTCGCGCGAGGGAAAGTCTAGGTATTCCTCTATACTATTTCGGATGTAAGTATAAGCCAGCTATTATAGAAAATTGAAGCAAAAACCTCCGACCGGAGCCCCTTTTCGTATCTGAAAGTCCTTTTTTGAGAGTGTGCAGGTAATTCAGGAAGTAAAGGAAGAGTCGGTAGCTACCTTTTCCTTTGAAGAGAGTATCATCTATATCGGTTTAGTAGCTATAGTTTTACTGACTTTAGTCTTTTAAGAGCTTTCAAAAATCTTGGATTTATAAGACCTCTATTCAATTACCTAAAATCTTCCTGCCTCCTGCCCCTTTTTAGTAACAAGGTTCTTGAGTTTTTAATTTGATTGTTGTAGGATCTCTTATATTAATTCAATTCGGACCAAAACTTTTTTCATGACTTTAATTTACTTCTAGGTATATACCTAGCGTTAAAAGTCTATAATAAAACAAAGATCTTTTTACTTAAATTGCCTAACACTTAATTATAGTACAGAGCTTTAGGTTAATCTTTATAGCGGAGCTCTAATTCTAATATAGGCATTAAAGTTATAGAATTTCGCCCAAACCTTACAAAACAAGATCTAACTTTCGAGGAATCCCTAAATTTTTTGGATCAAAATGTGTGCAGCGTCGTTTCTAGAAGAAGCTTTTTAGTATTAGATGTTCCTAACCTATATACTGGGTGTGTGAATGCCCGCAATAATTAGTGTTAATTTGCTCCCACTTTGGGAGTACGGGCACGAGTTTGAATCTAGTCCTTTTACTGGGAATTCGTATAAAGTGGGGTTAACCCAATAGGATTTTTAGCTTAGGGCACTTATTTAGATCTATTTTGGTATCACAAAAAACAAGGGCTCGAAAGGGCCTCTAGGGCTTTTGCGGTATATATAACAGGGGACTACGTTTATGGATCCCTTCTATTCAAGAATCTGGAGTCTATTACTAAAGTTGAGGAAACAAGAAATTCTATACACTTATTGTGTTGATGGATGCTACTAGGAGGGCTTTAGAAGTATATAAATATAGTAAATCGGATTGCAAGTTTGCGTTTTTCTTTTTATGTTTAACGGTGACCAAAGAGCGCTGTTTCTTTACTTTAGACGTAATACGGGGACTGCAACAGGAAGCTTGAACTTTGGTATTACCGGATTTGTTGAGAGTGAGGGGTTGGGGTTTTCCTGCTCGATGAGACTTTTCATTGGGTTTCCTTAATTTCATTACCTTTTTTATTTTAGTAGTTGAGCTCTACTCCAGCGAAAGCTATCAGGAGTATCCCCTTTTTTATGAGGCTATTTCCTTACAACAAGATTTTGGAGCTTCATAGGATTATTAGCACCTTACTAACTTTCAAAGTTTAGCCTTGTAAGGAACTGTTATTACAAAATTTAATAGAGCTGCGCCGTAAAAAAGGAATGGAGTAATCAATGCCGGTGCTGAGTAAACCCTCCTATTTTTTTAGAGGCAAGTAACAAGGCAATAAAAAGGAATAAGTACCCTTCTGAAGTTAAAGACCTAAATCAAAACTGCCCAAAGTTGGAGTTCCCTTTCCTCTAGATACAGTAGATACGGGTTACTCTGTAGCTAGAAAATAGAAGTCACAAGGTACACATAAATTACAAGTTCAGCACAATAGTTATAGATTCGAAAAATTCTTAAAGATTTATAAGGCACCTGAAAAGTTCTTGAAAGAAGGATAAAAAGTACTAATAAATAACTCTTCTCATTATACGTGTTAAAGTGGGGGGGCTATAAGCTTCTCAATATCTCGATAAGGGCTTAGAATATCGGCAACGGGAAGTCTAATCAGGGGGAGCCCCTCTTAAACTAGAGGAGATTAATACAAAAGGTTTCTCTCTTTTTTGAGTCATACGCTTCCCAATCTTAGACAGACTTTATCTTCTTACTACAACGGAATTGCATAGGGCAAAAACGGGGTTCAAAAAAAGGTTACTCTTACCGACGTAAACAAAGTGAGGTAATGTAATTAAATTAAGGCAGGATTGTATAAGAATAGCTTACTACACTAACTCCAACAACTCACTTCCCACTACTTGGATTTCTTTGTAAAAAGTAAAGACTTTAAAAGGAAAAAGACTCACAAGGTTTTTATAGGAAACCAAAGAATCCTGAATTTACTATCCAGAATAGAGAAAACTGCCTTCTCTAAGAGATCTCTTAAGCTTTTACTTATTATTTTCCCTATGTTTTACCTGTTTTGCGTCAATATTTCCTTTATTTTATTACCCACTTTTGAAACTACTTTACTGACTCCTAGTCTAATTTTCTATCTTCTTAACTTGTTTGCCCGGCTGGCCTTTCTCTGAAACCCAATCTCTTTCTTCTGAGCTAGGCCTATCATACCTGAATTGACTCTATTCCTATCACTTCATTTTATCTATCTTGGCTTTACCGAAAACAAAAACCCGATAAACTGACTTTCACTCGACTCCATTTACTGGAAACTAGAAACTTTTAAGTCCCAAATATACATACTTTTGATTGGAAACCTAAAAACTTTATAAAAATTTAAAGAATAACAAAACTAATTAATTGTATGATCATTTCCCTGCCAAAAAGAGTTTATATGTCTCATAAGACCCCCCTATATCTGGATCCCCTATAACTATAATAAGCAAAGCAAAGAAGTATATTACTAGTATAAAGTAGAATAGTTTAGAGTATTTGTATACCCATGAGTATTAGACAGTAATATATAGTTTTATTTATTAGTATTACTCTTTATCTTTTTATTTTAACTGTATATAAATTGTACTTTATTCTCCAAACTTAGAGATCCCAAAATCCGGAAACATTCTCTTATTTATAGGAACTGCCCCCTTCTGTAATGGATACCCATTCTAAAATGCAACTTTTTTCAACTAGGGCTCATTCCGGCTCAGGCTATCATTCGTGTAAGTTCCATGGCTAGCTTCTTTTAAATATTCTGTGTTTTGGAATTCAGTAATGTCTCACTTCGAAAAAGGCATCTTCAAGTGGAAGTCATAGGTATCCCAAGTTGAGTACGATTCTTCATATAGAATCTGAGGAAAGTTATATGCAGGAAAAAATCTTTTTTGTTAAAGAGTTTACCTCGTTCCTCTGTATTAATTGTACTCGTTTGTTTAGGACAACTCCTTTTTTTTGCCTTAGTTGTTACTACTTTAGATAGAGAAAAAAGAAACCCTAGAGAATTTTAGGTAAGTTTATACCCAACCGGAGGGACCGAGGAAGGTTAACGCATGATAATATATAAGATAGAGCATATATAACACAAGCACCCAATCAAATTTGACTTACTTTCCGGTTTTATGTACCTATTTCTTATTCTTCTCTGTTTCTTGACTTAACTTATTTATAATCGTGTACTAACTCTCTTTCTTTATTTGAGACTTTATTTCTCTCTTAGGACTTAGGAATAGAAAGAAAAACCTTAAAAATCCTATTACACAAGTTGTTTTTATTAGTCTGTAGAGTAGCTTAAGGAACTCTTTTAGAAAGCAAAGTTAAGAAGATAAGGAATTCAAGATAAACATAGGAAATATCGGCAATCCTAAGAAAAAATGACAATTACTAGGCCGATACACTATCGATAAATGAAAGAATTTGTGTATACTTCGGCATTGCTTGGTTTAATCCAGATCTAGTAGGACAAAGAATGATTAAAAAGTTTAACTCTCTTTTTGTAGTACAAATAAAAACTAGGAACAGGATCCTGGTATCTAAACTGGGAAACTTGGCCTATTCCATATCTCAGCTGTGACAGGCTTTAAGTAAGAGGATAGGGTTTCTGCCCTAAATCATGAGGGGGTTTTTGTCTAAGGTGTCTCACACGTGTTGATAAGTTCGCAAGTCTATTCCTAAGTCTTTCTTTAATATAGCAAGAATTTCCGAATCTTCCTTTGAAGCTTTTATAAATCCACAAAAGGAGTGTAAAATGTAATATAAAAGGGCTTTTTCCTTTCGTTTTTAGTTTCATTTTTAATTCGGCAGTATCGCAATTACCTAAAATTGTACTATTACTAGTTTATTCTTAATGGAAAATAGAACACGCAATGCCTTATTAATATCCCTGAAAAGCCTTTTACGTGAGCCATCGCCACTCATATGAAATTGCGGATTCCCCCGCGGTGCTCCGGTTGGTTACTTGAGACCCAAGATCTGTCCCTACTTGTATTACTTTACTAGTAAGCATACGCATTTTTTAGAATATAAATAGGGCGCAAAAGAGAATGTTATAGGATTTACAAGCGAGCCCTCAAGATCTTTCCTCTCTAAATTATAGGGGATAAAAATCTTACTATCCTAGAAGCTTTTTATGTATAAGGAATTCCAATTCGGTTAGGTTCGTTTTTGTTGTAGGAGTCCTTGTGGACTTTCAGTCTGTTTGCTTACTATTCAAAATAATATTTATTCCAGTGTGATATTCCCCTCTTAAATAAAAATAAGGCATAACTATAACCATAAAGTTCCAAAAAATTCCGCTTTTATTTTGTCAGGTGGATGCTGCATTCAGTCCCTTTAAATGGTACTTGTGCCTAAATTTGTTTAAAAGACACCATAAAAATTTCTCTACCTGGGATTGGAAAGGAATCCCTTGATAAAGCGAACTCCTATAACTTATAATTAGGGGGCTTCCTACTTACCAGAGTTTAAAAAATATAGAATACTGGTAGAGGGTCCTAGATACAAAAGTTGTAGTTTCGTTTAATGAATAGGGAAGTCCGGGATCTCCTAAAGTGTACAATAAATATAAACAAACCTGAACTTGTGTAACAGAAGGACTAGGTCAACCAAGACAAAAAGGGGAAATACTAGAGCTAAAAGCCCTGTGGAAGTAGTATCGCTCAAGGAACTCTACAATTAGAACTAAATCGGCTAAACTCCAAATTACAGATGCTTCTAAAGCGGAACAATCCTTTTTATTAAATAAAAAAAGGGAGCCCCATATAGTATATCAAGTTCAACCGGGTATACACTACTAAAAAGTCTTGAGTTACCCCTCACCCCGCGACTTATCTCCTTATTCTAGTAGGAGTCCTATGCCTGGAATTTTATATCTAATGTCTACCTTGACTTAGACTCTTAAGAGGATGCATGCCTTCTAGAAAGTTGAGCTTTACTCTTTATCAAAATTTAGAGTATATTTCGTAGTCAATTTTATCTTCCGAATTATGTATAGATTCTTTTCGGCTTAGAGATTCCCTATTTATTATATCTTGGTACGAGGCTTGGGTGCTCCTTAATGTTGTACGGATAAAGTCCTGGGTAAGGTTTTCTAAGTCCTTTACCTTCAAGGGAAATCAAAGTACAAAGAGGGAAGTATAATAGGGTTTAACTCTAGTTTTTGCTAGTTATCAAGAATTATAAAAAAGTAAGAGATAAGTAAAAGAGGTAAGCTATCGAGATGCTTTTTCGTAGTTAAAAGTTATAAAGTCAAGTACTTCAGGTAGAGAATATTATTCTATTTGCCTGGTCTCGTATACGGAAAAACATAAGCAAGGTTTAGTTTTAAGGTCTTTTTTTGGCAATTAATTGGGTAAAGTTACTTTTGGCAATCCCTAGCTATCAGGAGTCTTTAACTCATGTAATAGGGGGCTCTAAATTCTCTTCATACTTTAGTAGAAAAAAACTTTGGTACTCTAAGGAATTCTGTAGAGATTCTTATCCTAGGAGCTTCTTCCTAGTATCTAGTATAAATAAAAGGGGTAACTCCTCAACTTAATAGGCAGTGCTGACGTTAAAGGCCCCGCGGGAAACTTAGTTACTTCTAAGCTAGAGTACCAGATTCAGTAATATTATCACTATGAATTGATTGGAAGTTAGTAGGGCTCTGATACTGTAAAACTTTAGAATTTGTACCTATAACACGGAGCTTTACCAAGTATATGCTCCCGCTATGAAGACTAAAGAGAGCCTTTTTTTTTGTAAAAGCCCATGATTGTCTAATTAGGACCAATTTGGGGTTAATTTGTCCATGACTTAGTCAGCCCGACGAGGTACCACTCAACTTTTTATAACTTACAGGGTTCTGGAAACAGCTCTATTTTTATTATATAATAAAAGAGGATAAAAAACTTTTAATACAACTAAGAAACTTTGGTAATGATTTGTTGCCAAGTATGTTTAGACCTAAAGTGCACTCCTCTTTCGCGAGGTATATAATGCATGCCTATAAGAATTTCCGTACTAATGTGAATTAATAAGACCCTAAAGTACTGATGAGTCAAAGCCTCACTTATTTATTCCAACTGCAAATCCCCAATTAGAGTCTACCTATAAAAATAGAGATCCCCTTTTTCAAATCAAAAGCGAGGTGTTAGCCATCCACTAAAACTGAATCAGAAAAATAGCTGACCAAAAAAAGTTACGAATTTTGTACTTGAATAGAGTTGAACTTAGAGCCATTCATTTGTATTGAGAGTTATACCGGGGCACCTACTCTACTCCCTAAAAAGGTTGACTTTTCTTTGTTATAACTTTTACACCTTTTTTCTCGTAACAGGGCCCCTCAACGACAAAAACCCTAAAAATTCTTAAAACTTAAAAGGGAGTCCTTGTACTTATAAGAACTTGACGGTTTCCAGATAATACATATATTTACAGATCTCGAAAAATACTAGGATAGTCTAAAATTCTAATTACGGATATGGTTACCCCTAGTGGAATTCCTTTTTATTGTTTTGTGATGGGTAGGTATGGCAGTTAAACCAAAATTTTTATCCTTGTAAATCCTTTTTAGGGAATAAAATAGAAAGATATATGTAGTTATACTGACTATAAGAGCTCCTGTTCAAAACAATGAAATACATTACAGCTTTTGTTGCACGGACTTTACAGATTCTGTTATAAATGGATAGGACCCTCTTAAGGCAGGTATAGCCCCAATACTGAGATAGGTTTAGAAATAGAGAAGAGTATAGCAAGTAGTTCCTTATTACTCCCCGCCCAGTAGGGAACAAGACTTAGAAAGGAATTGTTAAAAGCATAGGTAATTACGAGCCCCTAAAAATGGAATAAATAAGGAGTTTAAAAGAAAGAAAGTTCCTAAAATCTTCTGTTTCTGCCCTTAACTAAAGCGGCGCCCTTTTTGTCAAATCCGAAGCCTAAAAAAAATAGGAGACGAGAATCCGCAGTGCTAATTTTAAGTCTTTGTTATTTATTGGAATAAATTTTATACTAAAAATTCCTGTTTTTGTAATCCGTACAACAAGGGTTTCCTTATCCAACCCCAAGCGTTCTTCTTTAAGAGTTTTTCTTTCCCTTTTTTAAAGAATTAGACTTTTCCTTAATATATAATTGTAGACTGTAGTGACCTATCGGAAAGAGGCTTCTATTGCATAGTAAAAATTTGGACACCTGCAAGAGCTCCCTTTTTCAATTAAGAATTATGCGCTATTACTTTCTACGGCTTGTATAAAGGGGTGACGTCTTGACAGTGGGACTTGAACAACGCTAAACTAAAGCAATTCTTCCCAATTTATATTCCGGTTTCGGCATAGCAAAGGTTTCTATCTTAGGACCTTATAAACGACAAAAGACTCTGTTTATAATAAAGGGTAACCCCCTTAGTCTTTAAACTCTCCCTTTTTCTCGGTAAAGAGTAAGTAAAATAACTTCCTGCTATAGAGCCCCAAATCCTTATCTGGAACGCCTTGAAACTTTAGCTAGGGAGCCCCAAGAATAGTCTAGAATAGGTACCCTATAAAATAAAATCAAACTAAATACCTATTAAATTAAATAAAGGTATCCGGTTATTGCCACTGCTAAACTAAAGAAGTGTAAAGTACTTTATTTTATAAAAAATTCTGGTTATAAGGAACCCTACTCCTATTTGCATTTTGGGCTAGTAAAAAAAGTAGGGCCGTGGGGAAAAGCGCAAGAATTTCATTATATAACAACATAGGCTTTCATAAAATGAAGCCCAGATTTATTCGTTAAGATTTAGAGTAGCTACAAGGATACAACAGAGGAGTTTTTGCGATAGACAGCTCTTAAGACATAAGCAGGCCCGCTCAAGTCAACGAGGGTTATAATCCCGGAAAAGGAATATACCTAAAACTCATAAACAGGATTTTAGATTCAGGCAATAGCGGGACAACGTAGTTATAACTACTCTGATAAGTAAAGAATATAAAATACTTAAAAATCTATAAGCAACTTATTTACGGAACCCCCGGAGAGTTCCGCACTAAAGTATCCGCCAGTTGGATTCAGCATCAGGTAAAGACTCCCGCTATCTACGACAAGAAACCTGTGTTCGGGATTAGTATGTTCTTATACTCTCAGCAAGTACACTTTATGATAAGGGGAGTGTTTAGAGCACTGTCATACCGCCCTCTTGATTTAAAACAGGGATTCTTTTCAAGGTTTGCTCTAATATGAGATAATGACACCCCTTTTTGTCACCTCTCACTCAGGGTCAAGATCCGGCTAATTCTCGATTCACAATTCATCCCGGTTATATACTACCCGCACAACCTTGTAGAAAAAAGTCAAGACTTTTCTCGACTTTTAGAAGCCTATACAACCAAAGCTTGATGACACCCTCTACCCCAAACCCAAAACAGGTTTAGCTTACTAACTAGGGATACTTGAGTATTTCCTATAGAGGTTAACTCGAAAAAGAAAAAAGGGAGTTGTCTCCGAGCTCTAGCTGTGCAAAACAGGGTCTTAAAATCACCTAGATAAAGACTTTTTTAACTCTTCATTTTTCGAATCCCCCGGAAAGCAGGAAGGTGGTGGACTAGAGCGTTAGGAGTGGGGCACTCTATATAACTTACTATTTTAATCAGAATTAAGCTCGACAAAGCAAAGTACTTTTTAAAGCTGGTGCTCCTGGGTTAAGCCCCTTTCCTTATAGAAGACGTTGCCTATTCAGGATATTCTCGAATTAAGGACTCTATATCAACAGTCCTGACCTTAGCTATAAGCAATGTGATAGGCCCTGGAATCCTCGGTCTAAAAAAGGAACTTTTCAGGAATAAAAAAAATAATACAACGAAATAAAAAAGATCCCTTGTTACTTGTTTTATTAGAATCTACAAATTTTATTAGAATCTACAAAATTTACCATAAAGGGATTCTCAATACTTATTAAAAGTTAAAGGAAAACATATTTTACCCTAGTGTTAGGAAATCAACGTTATCCCTTAAAATACCTTATGAAACCCGGTCTCACCTCAAATCGAAATTAACTGGACAAGAAAAATTTAAGGGATAATTTTCTGTCGATTTTCTTTTACAAGAGTAGGCCCGCCTAATAAGTAAGTTAATAGGAGGTTATTCCCTTTTAAGACTCGAGAATTGAATTTATAAACTTATCCGTGGAGGTTGCGGCACTTAAGCTCTCTATTTGACTTGTTTCCCGGATATAACTATAAAAGTGTCCTAATAAGAAATTTGGAAAAACTCCGCTTTAGTAGTGGTCTTAATTGTCTTTTTAACTTAGTTACGCGATAAGGGAGGTCTTGTACTTAAGTTATTTTGCAAAAAATCGGGGAAATCCTTTAACTGCCGAATTAGAGTTTATTTGTATTGAGTAAGTTCCTATAAATTGGGGTCAAAATGCCGAGCTAACTTAAAATTACTTAAATAGAAGAAAGCCTTTTTGTACCTCTTTTATATAGCTAGTAGGAGAGCCTGCGACATTTGTGAGATTCTTGTAAAAAGTAAACCGCAATATAATTGCTAAAATACATTCACAGTTCAAATCCAGTACTCCTACAAAAAAATCACTTTACTTCGCTCTATTTTAATCTTCCCAATCCAAAAAGAGTAAGAAATTCACTTGGTAGAAAACCCCTATCTACAGTACTTCCACATCCCATTAACCTAAAAAGCGTACTTGAATGAAGAACTCTCAAGGATTTTATCCTTTCTTTTGATCGTTCAGCAACCTAAGTGGTTTTTCTGCTAGAAGAGTCGCTTTTTGCGTTTAATATAAAATTAAGGGCCTATACTTTTAGGTTAGGAGTATTCTTGTAATTTATTAGTAGACTTTTTTATTGAGTCCCCGCTTTTGTTCCGTATCTGGGAAGCTGTTGCCCTTGTTAAGTTTAAGTATAGTCTGTATTTAAAGGGACCCTGCGTATCTCTGTAATTAGCTCCCAGCTTTATAAGCGTTTGTACCAAAAGCACAGGGTTCCCGGTTAGAGATGTAGACTTATAGGCAAGAATATAAGAATCTTACCAGAGTTTGTAGCTAGTAGAACAGGAGAACCTTTTGGGTTAGAAAGAAATCCCCTTTTACTGAGTCTTATGCTGCCTATGCCCTTACTCTTACTGGAAAACAAGTTACTTTGATTCTTTATTATATTATACATTAAAATACATTAGTTTCTAAAGTAAAGAAAATGACCCGATTCCGGATAAACCCCCGCTAACACGTGCTTGCAAAAGACTGAAAGGGGAAACTCCCAACTAGGTTAAGTTAGGCCTGAGTGACTCGCTTTACCTGCAAAATCCTAGATTCTTAATACCAAGTTTGCCCTGATTAAGAGCCTCTTATAGCCCTATCTTTTACAGCAGTGCCTCTCATACTTAACTTAATATATATATATTAAGGGTCTAACCTGGATTCTACAAAAATTTGTTGGTAAAGGAAGACAGAAAATTCTTGTTTATTTAAAATAGAAAACTGGTTGCAGAAGACGCCTCTACCTAATTTATACCGATAGCCCTATTTTTATTCCTCAGAGTGCACGGCCTGGGGTTTCCCAGAAAGTCAAGTTTAGGGTACACTACTGCCAATATCTCCAGAAGATGAAACCAAAAAATTTCTATTGACGGAGATCCTTGATTTTTATAATAACTGTAAAGAAATTCTTGGGGAAGTACGTTTTACAAAATACAAAAGATATCCAATTTATAGGCAGAAATCTCCTTAGCCGAGGAAAGATAATAAAAGTAACTGATTGATATTACAACTTATTTTAAACTGACTTTAAGGTAAAGGCTTAATTTAGTAACCTCAAAAGTTTATAGGGTTGGTACAGAGAGACCCGGTTATTGCCAAGTATGCGAGCTCAAAACTCTTCCAGAATGAGTTCCAGTAAAAAGGGCCCTTTCTTGACCTCGATAATCAGTAAAAGAGTTCTAGTTATAAGTACGATAGTAACAGACTCAGGTTTTTACAGAAAATTTCCTACTCTTTGGTTTAGAATTCTCTTTACAGGGATAGGACCTACTTTTTTTAATTAATACTTGAAGCTTTTCATGTTCTTCCCTCGGGGAATAAGAATTTACAGGGGTTTTCCTTGAAGGCCATTGCCGGAAGGTTCTCAAAGGGAAAAGAATAAAGGAATATAAGTAGACATAAATAAACAAAGTATCAGGCACTTTT
The DNA here is from genome assembly GCA_036897445.1 of Pelargonium tetragonum. Classification (NCBI taxonomy): domain Eukaryota; kingdom Viridiplantae; phylum Streptophyta; class Magnoliopsida; order Geraniales; family Geraniaceae; genus Pelargonium; species Pelargonium tetragonum. Next base: position 15,903 of record JAYMTL010000103.1, on the reverse strand, counting down.
TTTAATAAGCGTATAAAATTTCTGAATCCTAACACCCTAACGTAGCAAGCTTTCTATTTCCCTTACTGAGCGAAACCTGCTAATAAAAAGATTTTTAGTTATTCCTCGATTATGACCAGGCTTCGTACCATACGTAATCCTTGTCTTTATAAAAAAAAGAAAAAGAGGTGCGCGGAAAAGTTAGATTTTATTGGGCTCACACTTACCCGACTAATATAGGGGGGCTCCCTAGACCTTTTGTTCTATATAGTCCATAAGTATAACGTGGAAACTAAAAGAGGATTTTGCGGCTTTTAACTAAAAGTCCCTACTAAATTTAGTATTAGAGCCGGGGATACTTAATAAGAAGCTCCCTTAAAAGTTAATAAAGCCTCTCCAACTACTTTTAGAAAACTCACAGAATAGCGTACTTTTGCTAGGGCATAACAGCAGGAGAAAGGATCGCATCTTGCTCTTTTATATTAAAAAAAGCCCTAAAGTATCCTGCTTCTTCGAATAAATCCACAGTGTAAAGCTTAGAAGAAGTTTACTTTATAAATATATAAGGCAATTCTTCTATAAAACCTAACAAATTCCCGTTAAACATCTAAATGACAAAGAGCACCGCTGCAGATATAGATTCTATCTTTCCCCGAATTTCTAACATTTCATAAGGATAGAATAGTTTTGACTAATTACACATTGGAACCAAACCTTTGATCACTTCCGTTGTGTTACCCCCTCTCCAACTTCTAGAGATCCTAAAAGAGGGAAGCTCGCCTAGAACAGGGGCCCAATACGAATGAAATTCAGTAACCGGAAAAACAAGGAAAAGCGCCGACAAAAGTTATACTCATACCCCTCGGTGAGGTCTCCGTAACTATGTAAGGGTAAGGTGAATACAAGAGCTTGGCGGGAAAAAGAAAAAGACAATCCTACATAGGAAAACGGCGCCTAGTTTACGCAATTTGAACCACTAACACTTATTAAGTTTTTTACGTTGTAGTTTTTGCTTTTACTACGGTAAGACTGAAAAATACAAATAGCCAATACCGAGTAAAGGCGCTTAAAAGTAAAGGAATTCCTGGTTTGTTTCAAAGTCAATCTACAAATCAAAAAGAATCCCATAATACTCTTTTTTGATTTTGAATCTTGCAGAACCCTTTACACGGGAGATATAAACCGATTTCTACGAATTCTATCTAAAAGTAGGGAACCCTTATGTATCTCGATATCCCTGTAAAATTCTTTACTGATACGCCAAAAGGACAAGAAAATGTACTAGCTTAAACTACAAAAGAAACCTCAGTCCCTAAAGCTAGGAGGTTTTTTTTACCTTCAGAAGACTCTTTATACGTTATAATAGAGGAACCCGGGAGTTTTGTAGTACAAGTGCTTGAAAAGAAGAGCCTAAAAAGCAAGGGGATGCCTCGGAATTTCCGTACAAGAATAAAAGGGTAGGAAAAGTAAATGCTTTCTATATTAAGTTAGGGTTTTTACTATACCCAGTTTCACGGCCTATATAAATATCTAAAAGGCAGTGGAATATTGGAGGATCCGGGGAATTCTATTATATAATATAAAAAATCTAGAATACTAAAAGTACGAAACTACAAAAGGGAGTAGAAAGAAACTCTTTATACAGGGCCCTCCTTTTGAGTTTGTTATGAAAAGGATACCTTAGGGCAGATATATAAAGGCGTTTTTGAGCTTGAAATGCGTAGTCTTTGTCTTGACTTTACTTAAAATTATCATTCTTTTGTATTCATTAACATTAATATTGGAGAGTAGAAACATTTACAAAGTAAAATAAAGAAGATCCCGGTAAGAAAAAAAGAAATTTTTAACCCCTATCAAAGAAACTCAAATTTTTTTGTTCTGGTTTGAATAAAGGTTCACAAAGGGGAATACTAAAGATAATTCTTTCTTTTTATTTTACTGAAAAGGAAGCGGTGCAAATTGAGCAAGAGCTACCTTATATTCCCTTTTGAAAGTCCGCTTAGTAGGGATATACACCTATGGCTAAGAAAGACTTTTAGGAGAACGTAGTAAGTTTTTAGGAAAGCCCTCTCTTTCTATTAGGTTTAAATATTCCAATCCATAACCCTAATGTTAGTTTTTGAAAAAAAAAATACAAAAGAGATAAAAGCTTAAGAATTATTCCTACTCATTTTTTTTCTTGAATGCTCACACTGGAACTCTTCTTCCAGATCCCTAAGACTGTTCGTTGGTATGTCCTTTTTAGTTTAGACAAAATAAGTACAGTTTTAGCTGTTACTCATAGTTTTAGTACTGTATGCTTCAGAAAGTTAAACTCTATTTGAATTTAGAGTAAAAGAGTATTCCTTCTTTTTACGGGATTTTCGTTTAGGGCAGAAGAAAAAGTGAGGTTTATTTACTAAAAGGCTTTTTGAAGGGTTCTTTTTGAAAATAGGTTGTAGTTTTATACCTTATCCAAGAAAGCCCTGTTCTTACGCTTATATGCCTAAAATCCCTTTAATTAGGTCTCCTAAATTAGTAACTTTTAGGAACTTGTATACATCGAGGAGAATTTAAATAATAGAAAGAAGGTTCGCTCTTTTTGTATTGTCTTCCACAGTAGTCTTTCTTTATTAAGTTTTAAGAATTTTTAAAAGGAAACTTCCTCCGGAGATTCTAGTCATTTCATTTTTTATTATATAAGCTCCCTTTGTATACTTCCTTGCAATGCAATAAAAAATGACTGTGCCTTGCTATTTGCTAAAATATTTAGAGAAATTAGAAAATAATAAGGAGAGTCCATTAAGGCCGGTATTTTCTGAGTCTTAAAAAGCAAAATCAGGGCCCTTTAGTATTGCTGGAGTATTTTCACTGATATAAGAAGTCTTAAGTAAAGGTAGGAGCTACTAAAGTCTCTGGTGTCTCGCCAATCTAGTTCAAATTAGAGTATATAGGAATTTGAAAAAGGGGTTTCCTTAATGTCAGTTTAAACTCTGGGTGTGTGTTTTGCAAGCAAGTCAGTTCTTGGAGTCTTCAATTCTTTATGAAGTAGGAAATTCAGAGTAAAACAAGCACAAGTTTTTCTTTCGTTTTTGATGCGTTTTACGAAATAGTCTATAAAAAAGAGCAAGAGCCCGGTTTTTATAACCCAAAGGCAGTCCTTTTTCAGGCCCTACTCTGTATGTTCTAAACTCCCTTAAAATTCTAGTTTTATGTACAGGAATTAAAGTCAATTTTTAGCTAAGTGAAGTATTATTCATATTTCAGGGATCTGCAAGTATCTTTCTCGAAATTATGTAGAAGGGCAATTGTAAAAGCCTCAAAGGATGAGACTTTTAGTTTAAAGTCAAGGGGAGATTCATTAACTTCGTTACCTTGATTCATTTAGTTAAGTGGTATTTAAATAAAAGAAAAATATATAGGGATTTACTAAAGAACATAGTACTAAACCGAGTTACGATAACGGGAAAAGAGCAGCTTTTGGTAATAATAAAAAGTATACTCGAGTAGTCCTTTTGGACTTGGAAAAGGGGTCTGTAAGAAGCCTAAATTTGTTTAATTCCGCGCTAAAGGCAAATAGGGAATCCCGGAGCTAGAAAGAAAGATAAGAGATGGGAATAAAATAAATATGAAAAGGCAAATACGAATATAATTAAGGAGCCTCGTTTAAGTAATAAGTTTTCTTTCTACTATTCGCTAAAGTCTTTTTTTACTAATATTATACTAAAACTAAAAGTTTGAGGCAGGAGTTGCTCTACAAGAGATTCCTTTTTTATCAATCAAAAAAATTATAGGGCCCTTTTCGTGCACTAAAACAAGTTTTAGCGTAGTACCCCAGCCGTTACCCCTTTTTCTCTAAAATAGAACATACTTACACAATGAGTGTTTGTCCGAATTCTATAGGTTAAAATCTTGCTAAGTGTTCGGATCAAACTTTGATGGCTTTTGTATAGAACTTCTTCTACCTTTGATTGGTCGCTTTAAAATCGCCTAAGAGATCATATAATCTTAATTTATTTGTTGATAACCTTTAGCTAGAAATAGACTTCTTCGCTGGATTAGAGACAAGGATAAGGCGAATAGAAGTACTCCCTTGTGGTCAAAGCAAACCTCTCTTTTACAAGATGGACTAAGATTATAAAAAGGAATCCTTACTCCAAATCTTTTCTATATTGATTAAAATTCGGATTCTTCTAAAGCTAACAACAAAAATCTTATTAGGATTGGGGGCCAACGCTCCTAGATAGTTAGAACTCGCATTTGTTAAATAAGATATAATGTAATCCAAACAAAAAATATAAGCCTATTAGAAACCGGGGTTCTGCCTCGTCTATTAAGATAGAACCAAATAACGAAAAAGTTTTTAATAAAGCCCTTCTAGGTATTCAATGATTTATAGAGATATAAGATAACCTAGTTCCTCTCGGGTGAATTTGCACTAATAAAACTAATAAAGAGAGCGGCTCTATTAAAATCTTTCTTTATACTACAGCCACGTATACTGTGGGCTCTCAAGAATTCTACTTACTAATACAGAGAAAAAGAAGGTGAGCTTTTGGATGCTTGGATATAACCCTGTCTTAGGCTCCCTAATGCAAAGCAAATAAATTCTATGTAGAATCCACCCTATAGAAGACCAGACTTTTTTGCTGTTCCACTAGTTGATATTATGGACTTACGAGAGATTTACCTTTCTTTTTTATATTCCTAGTCAAAGCGAACCCATGAAATAGGGGGAGAAGCTCTCCCTGTTATCTAGATTACCTTACCGTATAATAGAATTACTCAAGTATCTCTACAAAACTAAGTAAGGAAGGAGCCGCTTAATGAAATTTCCAGTCCTGTAACGTAGTATCACAAAAAAGCCTGTCAGACTTAGGAGTTATACTTTTTACCAGACTTTGTGGTCTATCTAGAGTTAATTTAAGAGTATGGAAATACAACGAAAACTTTTTTAATGTAATACTTTTGTTGAGGGGGTTCGCTAGTACAATCGTTCAAGCAGAAGCCTTTAATAGACGTGCGGAAGAGACTCTTCTAGAATAAAGCGTACCTTTTATGAACTCTAAACTTAGTGTTTATGTGATTAAGTAAGATTCTTAAAAAATTTTCTTAGGGTGAAACGATTACAGGGATCTGTTTCTCTTTATTTAATAGCTATTTGTAAATTTTATCCCTAAATCAAAAGCAATGGCTATTTACTAGGCATATCTAGTTCAAGGTACACAAAAAAGCTCAATAAATTAAGTTAAAACCAAAATTTGAAATTAGAAAATTGGCGTAACCTAAAGGATATTTCTTAGCCAAAAAAACCGAGGATTTGACCTAGAAACTCCGGGTTTTCTAGAAGCTTTTGATAAATACTTAGTATGGGGCATAGCGGAGGCCTTTTTATATAAGTTATCCTTTATTTACATACAAGTACGAAAGAGCTCCTTTTGAAGAACGTAGTGTATTAGTATACGGGAACTCTATGAAGGGATTTCCGGTTTTATATCACTATACAACCCTGCTGTATCTCTTTGAAGTAGAATCCTATCCTATATAGATATAGAAGCTCTTGACCATCCCTTATTAATAAAAAAAGAAATGCTCCACAGAACGAGGCCCATAAAACACTAATCCCAGCGCGTACTTCTTCTTTTGATCTTATTATCTAAAAGCGGTGGAATTTCCGTGGCTAAAGAAGCATTACGCAGAGGGTGCCCTTTACTTTTTCTCATCAGGAAGAGTTATTAATCCAAAACTACGGTAAATATAACTAGAATTGCCCATCTATTAGCAAACCCGAACGAAGCTCTTTCCAGGCACTTATAAAAAAGAAGAACAAGAGAATGATGAGTACCCGAATCCATAAAGTTGTATCCACATCTTGTTCGCAATCAGAAAGCCTTGGCCACATCTAAGAAGTATGAGAGGTTTCATAGCATCTTCCAATTTGACTCTGCGATATGCTGCTCCCCTTCTCCAAGTATAGATCCGGCTCAAGGTATGAAATGACTTTACTTCCTCCTCACCGTTCAGACCTGGTTCGTACGAAAGTCTTTACGGTTTCACCATTCTAAAGACTTGAACAAGACGCAATCCAGAATAGAACCCTTAGTCTCATTCTGTTGATAGCTATCCTGTGTACTTGACTAGCTTTCAACTTTACTAACCTAACTTTCAGTAAAGCTAATGAGATAAACTCTTTATTACAACGTTTACTATATCCGCCAAAACAGTCTACACCTAGGAAAACCCCAACTTTGTCTTTTATCTTCGATACCTCGTTTATTAGGGACTCTCTACACTGAATAAATGTACGACTTTCCAGTTAGCAACTGAGCGCTCTATGATTGAGAAAATTTGACTCTAAGCGGATATGTGTTGGTGCTATTGATCTACAAATGTAAGTCAAAAGGCAATAAAAATTCACTTGTTTTTTTGCGGGACTCCTTCCCTCGTAAACCGAGAAACTTGAGGATCCTGCCGGGGCTCTCATAAATGAAATATAAGCGGATTCTAAGCTAAGAGCTGATACTTAGTGTATCTATGATTAGGACTATATTATATTAAACTTTAGTGAAGACACTGCTATTAATTGCGTGATCATTACAAATTGCAGTATATCTCACATTAGGCTTATAAACCGGTTCATAGAGAAGTAAAGAGTCTCGTATTTTTTAATACCTATATACCACGGGTACCCCTCAGTATAGAAAACTAGTGGGTGCCCTTAAATAAAAAATCATTGTATTATCCGGTCTCACAGAACATATACTTTGTGGAGGTTTTTTATAGTCTTTAGTTTCGGTCAGGGTCTTTTTCTTGATTTGGGGGAATCCCAGGGGTATAACACCTCGACAAGGTTCCGAGGACCGTTGATTCGTTCTAGAAAAAGGAAGTAGAGGATCCCCTTAGGATTCTTTTATCATATCCACGGACTTTTGCTAGCTTTTTTATACTCAAGAGGAGACCCGGTAAAGGCGGCTTTTCGCCCTATTTAACGAGGAGATTCATCTAGGTTTTAATAAAAGGATCTGTCTTTGCTTACTCCCTCAATCTGGAATATTACTTTAATATAGTATAGACTATAAAGCAATTTCTTTATGCTCTACAAACTGAGGAATTCTAGCTTCCAAGGAATATTAGTTAACAAAAGAAAGAAGGAGCAAGTCTAGGCTAAGGGAAACCCCATCGTTTTGGTAGGTACTGAGGTGTTAAAGCCACTTAGGATACCAAGGCTACAGGACTCAAAGCTTCCTAAAGAACTCAAGGATTGACTTTGGGAGTAAACTCTCTAATAAAAATGACCTACTTCTTTAGCTGAAATGAAAGGAGATCCTATACAAGTAATCCTTCGAGTAGGACAAGTCAGAGTAGTAACAAAGCAAGCAGGGGGCCTTTCCTAGATTGAGTATAAAAAATCCCTTAGTCATAGGCTAATTCCGGCAACTCTTTTTGAGTAATTTAAGACCCCAATAAAATGTTATCTCTAACACTTCCGAATATTCCTTTAAACTAACTAGAAAAAGACAAGCCATCGATACCAAAAGTTTTGATTATCCCTTCCTTTTGGCCAGGAATAAAGAGCAGTAAGCAAAAGTAAGTCCCCTTAAATTGTAAATTCACCCTTTTTCATAAGTCAAATTCTTTTTTCTAGCTAGGCAACTTCTTAAAAGGAAAAAAGGGGTTTGATAGGAAACAGCTGCGCCAATAAAACTTTACTTTCTTTTACGATGACAATCTTTTTAACCTCTAGGTTTTAAGTGGAAATTGACTCTTAATAAAAGAATACTTTAAATCCGGCGCTGGGAATGAAATTCTTCTAAAAAGCCCTTTCTCTACTTTATCCGAATCCGATGCTTACAACTAAGGAGCGTCCCTGTGCCCCATAACTGTTCATTTTCCTATATAGACAAATAAGAAACCGAAAGGGAATTGTCCTAGTATAGCTACTAATACAGGCTCCTTCGCGGAAAAGTTACTTTATAAAATGTAGTAACTTAAGTATTCATAGTACTTTACTTTTTTAGGCAGAATGAACTGGCATCAAACAAGAGCCCCGGTTAGGGCTTAACCAGTAAGAATATTTTAGATCTTTTAAAGCCCCGAATCACTTAGGGTTTATTTAGGGGTACCAAATTCCCCGCTTTTAGTCTTAAGTTTAAGAGCTACAAAGGAACTAGACTTTTTCTATACTTTGAATTTCCGCTTCTTCTTTATTTAGTATACTTGAGAATGTTATCTTACTAATTTATAGAAACAGGAATAGTAAAGCCCTCCTTAAAAACGAGCCCGTTTATATACACTAACTTAATGAAAGTCTTTTTACTCAGACCAGACAGGTACTAAACTCCTTGAAATACTCATAAGTTCAAGCTTTTCTTTCAGATTGGGTAGAGATTGACTCGAAGTTTAAAAGAGCTAACCTGTATTTAAGATTTTCTTTAGTAATAGTAGGCTACACCGGGACCCTTTTTGTTATAGCAAACTCCAACTTGTAGGTTCAAGAAATGAGAGCTTCCCGCGACTATAAAGTAATCTATAGAAATAGAAACTAAGATAGCAAAAGGGTTCCTTTTTAACAAAACCAGACCCTACCCAGGTATTGCGAAAGAAGTAACTCCTATAGGAATTACGACATTGTTTATTATTGTTTATTAACCCCTAGGGTTCCAATTCTAAATCCAAGAAGTTCTATCTTAACCAAATGAATTTTAAGAAACAAATATATATATACCTAGTACCCAAACTTATCCCTGTTCTTATAATTAATAGCAAAAGAAAAGGGCGCCTCAGACTTCTGTTAAACGTCCCAGAGCACGCCTTCCTTGCGCAGGGCCCCTCATACTATAACCTTTTTGATCCGGCTCTTATCGGTAAAAGAGGATACCAACCTTAGAAAGTACTGGAGAGAATCCCTCTTACCGACCAGAATGTAGAGAAGGAGGCTAGTAGTCTGAAATATACCTACTTACATTATAACCACCATACTTTAACTTAGTTGCCTTGTGTAATACTGGTGGAGGGTCTCAAAACTAATAAAAGAATTTCCTAGGCAGCTTTACACACTTAACGACGTAATAAGAATTACTTAATAAAGAAAGCTATCAGGATACTTTTATTGTCATAGATAGAAGAAGATTTTCCCGAATAAAATGAATAGAGCACATGAGTAGTTATAGGAATGCCGAAAGTTCAAATCCAGTTAAATAAAGAACTCTACTCCTCAAAATTCCTTATTTCTTTTTGATTCAGTAAAAGAACCTTACAGTAAGCACTAAATCTCGTTAAAGAGTTCTTTACGGGCTAATAGTTGTATTCTCCCTATGATAAATTAGCTTCAAAAGCTCTACCTCTACTCGGAAGAATTTTTAACTTGAAGAATCTTCTTTAGTGTAAGTTCATGTATAGAAGTCCGTTGGATTCTCCCCTCTAAGTTTGAGACTTTCCTACTAAACTTGGTGAGAGGACTTATAAACACGAAAATAAGGGTTCAAATCTGCTTAGAAAAGTATACTAGGAATTCCTTGAGTTTTCACTGTATGGTTATGAAATGTTAAACCTTGGGGAGATGCTTATAGTTGGGAATCCAGTGTAGAGCTAAAAACAAATAGGTAAGACATCCATCAAGTAAAATAGGGGCACTTATAGGAGACCTAGTAGCGAGCGCTCTTTGGAGTACTGGACCTTAATAAGGCACTTCGTGAATTTATCTAGATTTGTATTTGACACGAAACCGGATACAGAATGAGGCTTAAATTGAATAATTTGCAAGGAAAGATTAAGTCCTCGCAAGCACGAATTCTTTATTTTATATTTATATAGTAAAGCATTCTATTTTTATGTACCTTTAAATTTGAGTAAACACGGTTTTAGTTCTCACACGGGTAGTACTTCCCATGTCAATCTTTAGTGTTTGTTATAAAAGATACCCCCTATTTTATCTTATCAAGCAGCAATGCTTAGACTCTTTTTAAGTAGACAATTACATATTATGTTTCCGGTTTTTACAATAAGCTCTTTTTCAAATATAGAGGTTACAAGGATCTGTAAAATTTCTTTTTTAAATAGATTGGAGTTTAGATCATTTCTTCTGTATGTTTTTTTAAGAGTTTACTTCATGTAATTTAGAATAAGGAATACTTGGTATAGAAGGTTTTAGGAAATCCCAGTAAATACTAGAGAACTGAGTAGCTAAATATCACATTCTTGGTCTATATCCAAAAAGATCGGAATCCCTTTTAGGAAAACATTACTCTAAATTAATTGATTGACAAGGATTCGAGGTATCCTGGGTTTTCTAATTCTGATTGCTTATAATCTCTCCAGTATTATGATCTAAAAAAAGAGTTTACTGGCTCCTATAAAAAAGTTTTCGTGTTTCGATACTATAAGAATCCTCAGCAAGTGTAATATTATATAGATATAGGGCACTTTATTAAGGCAAAGCTAGAAAAGGTAAGATTCACGTATTAGGGTTTGTAATTAGTTTTCGACTCTTCGGGATACCAAAATTCAATTCAACTTAGGATCCATTTTTCAGGGGCTTCTCACACTATTTATAAAGGGAATTCGACAAAATTTGAGTTAGGATAATACTACATGTCCGAATAGGGGAAGTTTAAACAGGTATTGATGCACCGGGAAAGCTGCGGTGTAGACACTTCTTAAAAATTTCTCAGAATTAAGAAAATCCTGAAAAGTCTTGTTAACACGGCAACCCCAGCGTATTTCTATTATACGAAATCCCTTTTTGGCAAGACAACAAAGTGAAATCTCGAGACAAGCAAGTCGTAGGGTGTTCCTTATTTTTCAAGCATAAGGCTTCTCTCAGTTTCCCACGGAACTTTAAGGGTATAAGATAAGGCAATAAACAAGTTTCGGAAACATCCTATAGTTAAGAAATTCTATCTTATAATTCACAGTGTGCGCCCACTACCGGAATACCCTAAAGGAAGAAAAATCACACTATTTTTGAGTGAGCAAAAGCTGTATAATGAATTTTGTATTCTTTGTTATAATATCCTTGAGAGGTAGTAAGTTAATACTTGGGTAAACTCGTCAAGCATTTTAGATAAAGTGGGTTATCCAAGAGGTAACACTTTTTAATAGACTAATTTAAGCCTTCAACTCATTCTATTTAAGCAAAAAGGTGTAAAATTGACTCCCAAACCCTTTTGTTTGGCTTTGAAACCCTACCCGAATAGACTTTTATTAAGTCAAGGTTTTCTTTATTGTATAAGCACAGGAGTGATTTTACTATAAGAACTTATAAATACAAGAATACACCGGACTCAGCCCCGAACCCGAATAGTGAAAGAGCACTTGTAAGACTAAAAAAACCTAGCCAGAACTACAAAATATGTCATAACCCCAAAAAAGCTAAGTGCTTCCTTTTTTATAATATAACTACCGTGATTAGAGTAGAGAGATGGCGTTGACAAGAAAGAAAAAGTAACACAAGATAAGGTTGCCAGCCAAAGCTTTAGATACTTGTGGGCCTAAAAAGAAACTGGAATTGCACAGGATTCTATGCAACGGAACTCCTCGATAAAATGAACCAAGCTTTACTAGGCATACCCTGGATCATATAATCTTTGACATAAGTGCCTGAACCACTTAAGAATTTCTGTGAAAAAGGGGCCCTGAGCAGAAGAGAAAGTGTTTCTTGTAATGGTTTTGCACTGCCCCCATCTATAGTGTATCCGGGTTTATAGATCCTGTGAAGTATTCGTTTTTGAAATAGAAGAAGGCCCAAGCATAGAATAAACTCTCGATCATGCTAAGGGAACGAAACGCGTTGGCTAGTAAAAGCCTATACTCTTCATAAAAGTCCTATATTCTAATTATATTCATTAAAGGTTTTGGACGAGCTTACTAAATCTTAGAATTCTCTAGTTTAACAGAACTGGAAACACTATAATCTCGAGATTTTAGAAGCACCAACGCCTCCGTTATTACGAAACTCTATGGTGTTAACTATTTTTGATGCATCCTGATTCTCAATCAGCATTATAATTATATTAAAACTATGGGTTTTTAATTAATGAACACTCCCAACCTAGTCAAGGTCATTTTTGGAAAGTAAGACTCGATTAGAGACAAGAAATTGCGTATTTCTTTACTCCTTATTGCTAAGCCTGTATAGTTGAGAAAAGAAAAAAAGCTTATAAAACTTGGGAGAGGCAGGACTCGAACCTACGTAGAAAACCCTTTCAACAAATTTACAGTCGCTTTTGACCACTCAGCCACTCTCCCCTATTCAATTCAGATATAGTCAAGCGAACTAAGTATACTCTCTTGTATGAATCTCCCCAAGCAGGATTTGAACCTACGACCAATCGGTTAACAGCCGAACGCTCTACGACTGAGCTATTGAGGAGGCAGACTTATGGAATAGGCAAGAGTGTTCTTACTATAAAGTGTATTGTATTCATCATTCTTTTCTTTGTTTTTAAAAAGTCTTAGCGTTACCTTTTTTATCCGAGTAAAGAACTCCCTTTATATATAAAATTCGTATATCTTACCCTTTTTTCCTGAGTACCAAGCGAATAAAATTTCTTAAGGTAAGGCCTATTTGTTAATTTTTGTAAAACGCTACCGCGAATTCCCTATAAACTTAAAAGACCTAGAAATTTACCACGGTTCCTTTAATTGACTTAAAAACTAGTTTTTCGAAGGGCACAAAAGAGTCCCTTCTATTTCTAGTAGGTTTTTAAATCTCTTAAATTGTAACGGGTTTGGTTTAGGAAAAGGCCCGCCCCGCTACGGGAAGTTTTTATTTTAATGTATAAGGTTACCAAAATAAAGATAAAGAACTCAAGCAAAATTTAGGAATTTCCACGTTCCCGCATACATAATAGTAATAGAGCCCTTGGAATAAATTAAAACCCCGGTTTTACACCACTTTCTGTTTAAAGTTGCTGTCAAAATTCTGAATTACTTGGCACCCCTCTAGCTACTCATACTAGGGTCAGGACTGCATTCTTATACTTTATTACTTATCAAACACAATAAAAGCACCATGACTTAGACTAAACCTTTCCATTTGCAGAGGTTTACCTGACACCTTTAGAGAATCTCGAACCTGGGAATAGAAAATCCTTACCCGTATCCACTAAGTAAACTTATTCATATGTAATCCAATTAAAATTTTTATTATAAGTTAGAATGCCCAAACAATACTCAAAAGTTCGCATATGATTCATTTTCTTCAAATCCTGAAACTGAGTATCTTTCTTGTATTGCAGTATATCCGCTAAACTTTTTTTCCTAAGTCTTATCTAAGGAATCCCGGGCAAAAGTAGTTAATTATAGCCAAGCCTCCTAAAAAAGACAGACTATTTAAGGGTTCGGACAAAAGCAAAAAGGCCTGAGGGGTTCAAATGCAGTTATCCTTGAATTTACTAATAATATATTACTTTTACTCCATTCAATCGAGCCTGTTTCTATACTTTCTATACAATCAGTTACTACCTAGTACAAAAAGAACCAGAAACTTGAGTTAAAAAAAAGTGGTAAAGCAGCTTATAGAACTACCTTTCTTAGGAATTCCTCAAGTTAACTTTTACCCGGATTCCCTTTTTAATATTACAATGCCCATAAGACTTTATTATTTCCTTGAATTCCACTTACTTATTAAACAGGATATTTATATATAGTCCCCGAAAACTTAAAAGGTAATTTTGCATTCTACACACCGTTGCTAGGATAGGAGAAGAAAGGGCTTGCTGAAATAGCTTATATTTACTAAGGACAGAAAAGTAAGAAGTAGAGTGGGATCCACTCTCTAATCTAGTAAGGTATGCGCTCTTTACCTGGCGAGGCTTTTTTTCCAAACTTCTATTACTACATTAGGTAGTGTTTGGGTTTCAGAATCCTTTTTTGGAATCAGGGTCCCTTAGAAAAGGTTTATGAGTGGGGTCTACCTATCAGGTACTCGTTACACGGGATCCTTTTTAAGAATGGCCCTCTTTACAAAAAGAAGCTTCGATACTAGCCTGTTATACGAATTCTAAAGGGTAAATACCAGTTTTATGTTTATGACAGAGCTCTTATACATAGGGGTAGGAGGATACAAGGGCTCCCCTTTATTAGTAGATCGAGTCCTCAAGTAGAAGCCTTATTCAGTCCTGAATTATTCCAAGACAGTAAAGTATTAAGTTAAGATGCGAAAATATCTTAGGAACTTCCTTTTTTTTTGTTTACAGATCCCTTTAAGTCCCTATTAAAAAGGCTGTGGGTTCTTGCTTTTGGGTTTAACAACTGAAGCAGCGAGCTCTTTTTTACTTAAAAATCCCTGTCCCTTTTATCTATAAAGTCTAGGAGCTAGCACCGGGAAATGCAGATTTATTAGAGGGGTCCCTTTTTCTATTTCTATTTCAAGAGAGGGTTTAGCAAAAAAGGTAAAAAGGCAAGTAAGCACTATATAAATTAACTACTAACCATGATTCCTATGTACAGGGCCTGGCAAGGCTGTTTCACTTAACTCTTGGGTTTAGTCTTTTTGAGTTATAAAATAAAAGAGGGTCCTTAGGAGCTAAAACTTGGAGTAAGGAGCGCTTAAAGTAGTATTAAGGGTTTATCCAGAAGGGTTAGGTTTTTGTTGGATTAGCTCCTATATTCATATTCTAGTTCTAGGAAAAAGTTACCTCTTGCAAATTGAGATTTTACCAGGATTAATTTAAATAAATAAAAACTACGGGAAAGAAAATTTCCTAATATCCTAACCCGTATCTCTGTAAAACTAACTTCAAATTAACATGAGAAAGGGGACTCGTTCTTAATTAAAACTACGACTAAAAAAAGGACTTTTATCCCAGAAAAAAGGAGCTTCTTACTCTTAAGAGTTTCCCCTGCCCTCGTTTTAATCCAATACTGGAAAACCAAAATACCAAGTCCTAGTAGAGAAAAAACTAAACCTTAGGATTAAAAAATGAATGCACCTAGTCCCTGTCATACTCTTAAAAGTACACAACCTAGAAATTCTATTTAACACAAAAGAGAATTTTATACCCTACTGCAACCTAAAAAACCTTGAAATCAAAAGGGTTTCTTAGCATAACCCGGAAATTTACGCGCTTCTGTTGCTATAGGGGCACCCCTTAGTACAAGTCAAATTCATAATAGGAATACCAAGAAAAAGCTTAGCTCAAAGAGTTTTTAAGGAGATCCTTTTTGTGACATATTTTACTAGAAATAGAGTTTTTAACTTTTATATATGACTTAACTTCGTCTATTTTAACGGAAAATTTTTCCTTTTAGTGTTCAATAACTGCAAGAACTTTCCTCGCTACGCTTCTGCCGGTAATAGGGACTATTCTATGTATCTCTAAGGTTCGTATCCGCATTAATGATAAGAAACTGTGAGGAATACACCTTAAACAACTATGCGTAATATAACTAAATCTAAATAGAAATGCATACTTAAAAGTACTAATCTCATACAAAGTTTTATCTTGTGCATGTGCTAAACTTTTTAACAAGGTCTATTTGGGAAGGGCTTTACCGGGTAAATAGTCAAGGAGTTTTTCTTGGAGTGTTAGCCCCCCCTCAGTAACTTCTGAGACTCAAGTAGGGTTCCCGTAAAAGTGAGATTTTAAGGATCCTTGTGCCTTGAAACTAACTGCTAGAAATTCGTAATGGGATCCTCATGAAATTGTTGAAAAACGAACATTAATAGATAAAAGGAGTACGCTGAACGAGTTATAATAGTAAAAAAACCTTATGAATAGAATTGTTATTTATAATGTATACGGAATATAGGAAGATTCTTCAGATAGAAAATTTTTTATTCAAATCGAAAAAGTACAATTGTTAAAGGGTTAAAAGAATAGCTTAGATAGAAGAAACTTGAATCTGACCCTCCTTTTTTCTATACCATTCTCTGAGGTAGTAGATGCCGCAGAGATTAAGTTATGACAAGGCAATACCCCATTTTGGTTATGTACGCGGGTT